>PVKH010009599.1:0-18723 GCA_004027955.1 Chaetophractus vellerosus
TTTGCCATGCCCGTGGGGGCTCCGCCCTGCCCGTGGTGGCTTTTTGACCTGCCCACGGCGGCTCTGCCCCGCCCACGGCGGCTTGCCTTTCTCAAGGCCGTCTGCCCGCTCGGAGAGGTCCCCGGGAACCGAACCCAGGGCCTCCCATGTGGTACACCGGCGAGCTCTTTATCCACTGAGCTATCTAGCCGGGCCCTCAGACTTCTTTCTTTAGTTCCAGACCTCCAAATTCAACTACTACTTATGAGACATCTCCAGTTAGATGACAAGCACTTCAACTGTGAACATTTAAAACTGAACTCATCATCTACCCCATTTCCCACACTCCTTAAAAAAAAAAGAAAAGATAAAGGCTCCCTTTGGTCCTTCTGTTTGTCCTTCCATCCTTTCCTTTCTTTCCCTTCCTTCTTCCTTCCCTCCCTTATGTTCCAGATTTCAAGAGCACAACAATCCATCCTGGGAGCCATCCGAGGTTACTCCCTCTTCTTTGCCCTTTATTTCACCAAGGCCTTCCAATTTTACCTCTTAAATGTCCCCCACTGGCCCTCTCCTTCCTATATTAGCCTTTACTGCCTGAGTTATCCCATCATTTCTTCACCAAATTACTGCAACAATCTTGGCTCCCCATTGATCTGTCATTCATGCAGTCAGTGATTCTTCTGAAATGCAAAAATGAACACACTGCTGATCCAAATCGTTCTCATTACCTTCACGAGAAAAACCACGGTCCTTAGGTTCCTTCTGATTTTGCCCTTATTTGCCCTTCCCGTGTCCCTTTCTTCCACTCTAACATGTGCTCTATGTTCTAGCCACAATGAACTATTGCTCAGTTGTTCTCCCAAGTTGTTCTTGTGCCCTTACATACAATTCACTCGGTCATTTTCTGTTCACCCTTAGGAAGAGAAACTTCAGAACCTAGCAAGCACCTACTACCTGTAACAGTAACTGCCCTTTACATAAAAAAAGTTCCTTGGAATATACAGTTATTTTCATTTATAACTAAATAACTATTTGAGTCTCTTAAACAGACTACTAGACAACCAGTGCAAGTTGTATCATTGCCAGTTATTTATTGATAAAGAAACAATAGCTCCTGACTTTGCCACTATTGCAGAATTAAGAATTAATTCAATTATTCCCAACTAAAGTCTTGTCCTCCACTCTATTATTGTCCTTCTTAAATTATCAGAAATACACTGAAAGGCTACTATGTGCTAAATGGAATACAGAAGAAACATAAGTCATGGACTCAGCTCCTAAAATGTTTAATTGGGGGCACAAGACCCACACATAGAAAATAAAGGAATACGCTATAAGAAAGGTATAGCACAGGACCAAGTGCTAAATTGTGTAGTGGCCCTAGTGAGAGAGAGAAGTGCAATTAGTAGGCATTGGCATAATCCTGGAAGACTTCCCAGAGGAGGGGAGGCAACGTGGTCCTGTAGCCGGATTATGCTGTGGATAGGTAAAAAGTATGAGATGGCCATTCCTCATGAGTCCAACAATCTAAATGACATGTCCAGAGGACAGAGAGGAAACATATCAAAAATTTTTAAAAAATATTTTGTCAGTTATTGTGTGGGTCTAAAAAAGTTTGCCACTTTTGACTGACCTCCTTATGAATTTTAGAAAGCAAAGGAAAGCAGAGAGAAAAAAGTACCCTCAATCTGGCTTTTAAAAAATCCTCCAATTTATGATGTAAGGCTAGGAGACAGACATCACATTCTACATTGCCACTGGAGTTATTTTTCCTTTGAATTCTGATGTGGCCAAGACATTTAAATAAGAAAAAGAACAGTTACATCTTTTTCTTCATTTTCTGCCTTGCTATTCCCTGGTGATAATGCTTTGCTTTGCTACATTTAGTTAAGCATGAGCAGAGTAAACAATAATGTAACTATTCTATCCAGTGTTGAGCTTGGAAATTTAGAAAAAAAACACCCAAAAATCAGTATTCTATTGTTTTTCACATCACCACAAATAACATCCTGAACATGCCAGTGAAAAGAAAGGGAATATCTTCAAAGGGGACAGCTGATACCTTCACCATTCATCTCCATCTCTTATCCCATGATCAACTTTCTGACCTCAGAATATTTTCTCCAATAATAAAGCACACTGCTTTATCTAAAGGATTTTCTATAAAGCTCTTCTCATTTATTTCAACAAACATTAACTAGTACATTGTACTAGATGCTGAAGGGAAAAAGAGAAACTGGATATTGTCCTTGCTTTGACATTTTAGTATGCTTCTCTCACTGCCCACCTCTGCCAGTCTTTTCTTCCATACCTACACTATCCCCTAAAATCAAAGGTTGCTTTTCACAGTTGCTTTTACCTATTACTTAAAGTATTTCAATATAAGACTTCCTCAATATCAACTTGAAAGCTACTGATATATTCTTCAATGCTGTAAAGTACTTCACCACTCCATATCTCCATTTTCCCAACCTTAAAATCTAAGTCCAACTATCAAATTCTTAAGTCCTTGTTATCTTAGCATGGAGACAGGCAGTGTTGTGGTTTTTGCTTTACTTTTTAAAAAATATAAACGTCCAATCCTTTACCGTTGGGAAAAATTTAACCCCACCTCTTTTTTTTTTAATTAAAGATTTCTCTCTTTTTTTTTAAAAGATTTATTTATTTTATTACATATCTCCCTTTCCCCCTGCTGCGGCGATGCGCCGAGAGTGGTCACTGCGCAGGCGCGGCTTTCCCCGCTTGTGGGCGGTCTGTGTCCGTTCACGGCCGGCTTTCAGTTCGTGGGTGGCTGGCTGCGCTCCATCCGCGGGCGACCTGCCCTGCCCATGGCGGCTCCTGCCCTGTCCGTGGCAGCTTCCTGCCCCGCCCACGGCGGCTCTTGCCCACCCATGGCGGCTTGCCATTCTCTAGGCGGTCTGCCCGCTAGGAGAGGTCCCCGGGAATTGAACCCGGGGCCTCCCATGTGGTATGCCGGCGCCCTATCCACTGGGCTATCGAGCCGGCCCCAAGATTTCTTTCTTTATTTATTTACTTTTACCCATTTTTACCCTCCCCCCCCACCCTGTTTTTGCTATTTTTGTGCCCATTTGCTGGGCATTCTCTGTGTTTCCTGCCCCCTCTTCTCATCCTTCTCCTCCTGTCTTCACCAGGATTTGATCCTTGGAACCTCCAATGTGGGAGAGGTGTCCTACCGCTTGTGCCACCTTAGTTCCTGGTTTTTCGGTGTGTCTTGTCTTGGCTCTCCCTTGTGTCACTCTCCTGTTATGTCATCATCTTGCTGCGTGGCTTGGCGGGGCCTAATGGTGCACCCACATGCAGGGTCTTGAGGACTCACCCGCTTGTGGGGCCTGATGGCATACCTGAGCATGGGGCCTGGGGATTGAACCCAGGTCCCTCCATATGGGAGATGGACGCCCAACCATTTGAGCCACATCTGCCCCCCTGCTACATATCTTAAGGTTGACCAAAGACACCTAGATTACAGTCATTTCTCATTCAGGATGGTCATATAATAAATCAGGCTTGGTTTATCACCAGCATTCTAAAAACCAGACCTAGGGAGAAAAACTAGGTCTGGGGACACATACACGGTTTCTAATATAGCGAATGTTTAGCCTACCCTGATTATCACAAAATCAGGACAGCGACCACCCTCTTTTAGTGTCAATGAACATCAAGTTGTTTTTTGTTTTTTTTTTAATTACTATCGTGTCACTTTTGATATTACTGTTGACCATCACTGTAGTTTACTTCTTGGATGAAAACACCAACTTGTGATTTTGTTAATGATATGAAGACTAGAGTTTGAGAAACATTGTTCTACAGAAATATTGCTGATCTTAAGATACTTTCAGTCTAAAAATGCATCTCTATGTTTCAGGAACAGAAACATAGGCACATAGTACATAAAGTACTATGAAATGTTTATTCTTTCTTCTTCTTTTTTTCTTTTGGGAGGTACCAGGTATTGAACCCAGGCGCTCAACCACCGACTACATCCGCTCTACAATGTTTACTTTCTAATCTGAATTAATTACTGTAATATTTTAGTTTATGAATTATGGGTTCTGTATATATCACATTGCTTATCAATAGCCACATATAAATCTTCCTGCTTTGACAATTAATCGGAAAAAGTCTCTATATAGTATGAGAGGGGGAAACCTAATTTGGGGAATGTAATAAATGTCCATTTTCATCACAGAATATATGCTTCTCAGGTTCCATTAACCTCTAAATGATTCCCTTTCAAAGAGTAAAGCAATTCTCCTTAGTGTCCTCGTCATCTATGGAGTGGAAAGCGCTCTAGTGGTAAAGAATGAGTAAGCACTTACATGACCCAAAAAGAGCTCTTCCATTTCCCTAAAAAATTGTCTTGGGCAGCAGTAGGAATTGACAAAGGGGGCCATAAACTCCAGACATGAATACTAAATCAATCATGCTTTTTCCCCACCTGCACTTTCATTCTCATTCTTTTTCTTCTCTCCCCCATATCATTCCTTTTTCTTAACCTTTGACACTTAATTGGTTGTTTGAGTTTTTACAACATAACCAGATAAAGTCCCTTATCCTCAGAGCTTCCGTAAGGGAAAATCTGCATTAGCGTTTATTAAACCAGTATTTACTAAAGATTATCGTGTGGGACAATGCTACATTTGTTTTAACAGCCCCACAAAGTTTTGCTACAAAACATGTGGGCTGATTGATTAACTCAACCTACAACGGAGAGGATTGAAACAGACACCAACACACAGACAAAAACTAATCCAACCGGAAAGATCGCCGCGGACCCGAAATGGGATACTCGGGATGGCAGAGCAAGGCCAAGGCCAAAGAGTCCACCGGGCTTCATGATTTCAGCAGACACATGTGGCCCGGTGCTGACGACGGCAGAGGCTCTCATCTAAGGCTTCGCACCGCACCGTGGGGCGCCGGGGGCCACGCTCGCCAGGCCTGGCCCGCGAGCCTCCTCCTTGCGGGGCCTGGGTGCCAAGCTCCCAGTCCCGCACTGAGACTGGGAAACCGTGAGAACCGGAGCGGGGGGCCCGCCGTCACCAAGGGCGTTCCGGGGTCGCGGCGGGGTCCTCCGGGGCCAACGGGCGGGCCGGGGGCGCGAGGCGCCCGAGCAGCCGCAACAGGTGCGCCGGGGCCGCCCCCCGCCTGGGCCGCCCCTGGCCCGGCGCCGCGACCCCCGGCCCCTCTAGCCGCCGGAGCCCGACCTTTACCTGCAGCGACAGCTCCGAGTCCCAGGAGGCCCAGGCGGCTGCCCCTCCCCCCCGCCAGGCCGAGCTCGCCGGACGCAGGGACTGACGGACCGACGGACGCCTCGGCACGGCGACGGCGGGGTCTGCAAGCCAGCAACTCGGCTCCGGCTCAGGGCCCGCCGGGGGCGCGACGGCCGCCAGGGAGGACGCGACCGCCCGAGCAGGCCGGAGGGGCCGCGTCTTCAGCCGGCGACCTGGCCGTCACCCTGGCTCGGTGCCTGGGGCGACGCGCGGGCCCGCACGCTCGCCCGCGTTGCCTCGCGGCTTTTGGTCCCTCCCTCTCCCCGTCCTTCTCACTCTTCCTACCCCGCCCTCTGGGTTGCCAGGGCAACCTGAGAGACGCCTGTCCCGAGGAGAGGCGTTAGGAGGGGCGGCGACCGGCGCCGGGGGCTCGGCCTGTGAGGGCCCAGGAGCAGCTGACCATGGAGCCCCAGAGTAAGGGAGGCCGGGCCGGGGCCGGGGCCGGGGCCGGGAGCGGGCGTCGGAGCCAAGGCCGGGCCGGGGTCCTCGGCCTCCCTCTGGAACTATTGAGGGCGCCCCGCGCGCGGCTGCGCAGGCTTTTGTTATGGAAATGTGGATCCCGTCTGCCCCTCGCGCTTTTCTCTTGGAGGGATGAAAAGGGCCTCAATCCCGCGGAGTGGGTCGGGTTAGGTCACGAGCGCCCGAGGGTCTGCGGGACGGGAGAGTTCGGTGGTGTGGGCAGGAGGACGCGGCGCCCCGGAATTTATTACTTACTGAAATTGCCCCCAAACAAATCAACTTGTTACTATTTCTTTCATTTTTTTGCTATTATCTTAGCTTGGTAGTTTGTTCCTTTAATTGTAAATGAGCAGCCTGCTTCTAAAATATCAGCAGTTTTACGTGCAATGAGGCTAGGCCTTGTGTTCATGCGAGACATCCCTTATAGGCTGCGATTAATAGAAGAAAAAAAAATCATAGAGGTTTATGAGGTAGGACAAGCAAACTTTTTTTTTTTTTTTCCATTTTAGGATTTTCTTTTTTTTTTCTATTCCCCTTATTGTTTTTAATGTTTGGTAGAGGTATGCAGTCGAGAGTTATCGGATCTAACTTATTGGTTACTTTTTTCAACCCTGTTTAGAGAGATGGAGCTGTGCCCTTCTCCCCTTTCCTCCCAAGCTTATGTTTTATTGCTGCTTTTGTTCTTCGAATAAGAACAGTGTTTTTTACGGAGCCTGGGAAGGCCTAAAACCTTTTCCAAAGAATGCAGTTTGACTCTCAAAACCAAGTCTTCTTTTCTTGCACAATTTCAGAAATGGAAGTACCCAGACCAAAGCATTTTTAAAGGTTATTAGTTTCCAATAAGATTTTAAAGACATTTTCCTTTTCTCTTAACTCATTTGTTGAGGAGAAAGCTTCCAAGTTGTGAATTGTATAGTTGCTTAAGTTGATAGCATTTTTATACAGTATCTTTCCATTCTCTAATTCTCTAGAATCTACATTTAATATAACCTATTGTAAGGAACTGTTAAGAAGTTCTATTGTGGTAAAAATGTAAAATTTGCGGTTTTAACTATTTTGAAGTGTACAATTCAGTGGCAGTAATTACATTCACGATGTTTTGCAGCTATCACCACTACTGAAATAAATTGAACATATAACAATACTGAAATATTTGTCTCATATCAAACTCATGCCATGCTGTGTATGACCATGTTCTCTGCTTAGAGAAGAAATGAATAGAAGTGAAATCTATCTTTTGGAAACAGCAACTTTACTTCTTTAGGTTTATGTTATTGTTTATATTTGTAAACTGTAAATTTCAAATTCCTCAGTGCTTACTGCCTTTATCCGTTCACTCACTCCTAGCACCTATTATATTTCAGGCACTGTTCTAGACAGGAGATTGAGCAATGAATACTGTAGCACTGATTTTGGCCTTGCCAGGCAAACTGAGCAGAGATCTGGACAAGAACTACTGAAGCATCTGTAGGGCCAGAGATTGGGACCGGGATGATGGACAGAAGGCTTCCTGGAGGAAGTAGTACCGTACCTGAAGAATGGCTTGGAATTAAGTTAGCAAAGAATGAAGGAAAGGGGTTCTAGGTGGAGGGAACCTATGAAGGAAAGGGGTTCTAGGTGGAGGGAACCTCTGGCACATAGGTCCTTAGACCATAGAGCAGGGTAGGCTTGAGGCTCGGAGTAGGAAGCTTAGCAAAGCTGGAGCTGGGCAGGGTGTTTGTGGAGGGAATAAAGGATGCAGCTGGAAAATCACAGGATCTAGACCACAAAGTCATTGTAAAACTATGTAAGGAATGTATTACATATGTGAATTATACATTTATATCTCAATCTCATTGAATATTTAAAAAAATTTTTTAATTATTTTGTTTTAGTTTTTGTTCATCTCATTGAATTTTGAGGTAGAACTCGGGATGACTATAAATGTATGCCCCTCCACACCCTCTTAAATGCTTTTGTTAATTTTAGATAATTTGAACAACCACTATTTACCTTCTTTCACAGAATAAACACAATTCTGGATAAATATTTACTAAATCATTTGCCATTTGTAATATTTAAAAGGATAGAATTAAATAATCTCTCGGATCCCCTTTAATCTCAAGATTCATATTCAAACAGATTTCATCTAATAATAATGGAGACGGCTATGGATATGCTAACAACTATTATAATTTTTATATTATACATAATTATGCTGTAATCAAAACTAATAATAAACTGTTATAACAATGTTGTTTAACACATTTTAAGCCTGGTGTTACAGAGTACCTTTGTTGTTGAGGGGTTTCAAATAACATTTACCAATGTAGTTGGATGTAGCATCAGTAAATTGATTGAAAGGAAGAATCCTTAATTGCTCTGAAGGATTAAACATATGTCTAAGGGTAACATTAAAAAGTCAATCTTATCCTTTCTATTTCCACACATTTAGTTTTATATTACTTTTAAGAATGACCTTTACTAACGGAGGCATTAAAATCCAATAAACAGAAACTCTTCAAATCCCACGGCGAGATCATGCTCTGGCAATAGGCAGAGGATGACAGGGGCTGCCACTGTTTGACAGAATAATAATAAGTCAATGATCCAAGAAATGACTCCTCAGGGAAAGGGCAAATTAAATAAGTTCACAACCTGGGACTCTTCAGAGTGTTTTTGGCTCTTGGCTTACCCATTTATATCTTTAATTATTTTCTTCTTCAATTAACTACATTGTCTGAAAGAAACTTATGTATAAAATAACATGGAAAATGTACATCAAATTGCATTTGATTTTTAAGAAAATACTTAACATATTATCTCTTCCCTAATTTCATAGTGACAGTACCAGGGCATGGCTTTGGGGGACTTTAGCTCCTCTCTCATGATTGTCCTTAGTCCCCCAAATCGTTCTCAGCAAACACAAAGATGTAAAAATTTTGTATATTTATCAAATGCAGCATCAAGATAAGGCTCCAGCCCCTGCCTTTACAATACCTGCCCCCCAAACTCCCCCTATATAAAACAAAATCAGGGCATTGCTTAGACCAGGCAGCCATTTCTTTAAAAGTTTACCTTTTCAGAGAAGTGCTAAATGAATCCAAATTATTCCAATGACCCTGAGACAGGCATTCACTTCCAGAAGTGAAGACTTCTTTCTCCAAACCGGTTTCTCCACTAGTCTCCTGTATGTTCATATAGGATTTCACCATCCTCCCAGTTACTCCAACCTGAAATCTGGAAGTCATCCTTGACTCCTCTTTTTCCCTGGCCATCATGCCCACACCCCATCCACCATTATGTTTGTTAATTCTACCTCCAAAATATACCCCAAATGTGTGCCCTTTCTTTCCCTCTCTATTGTAACCATGGGTACTCCAGACACCACCTCCTCTTGCTTAAACCATGACTGTAGCTCTGCTGATTTTTTAAAAAGCAGTTTCATTGAGATATATTCACACACCAGACGATCTATCCAAAGTGTATAATCGGGGTGCAGATGTGGCTCAAATGGTTGGGCGTCTGTCTCCCATATGCACTGGGCTATCGAGCCGGCCCCTGTCTCCCATATGGAGGGACCTGGGTTCGACCTCCGGACCTCCCGGAAAAAATAAAAAACTAAAAAAAAAATTTAAAAAAGCAAAGTGTATAATCAGTGGCTTTTAGTATAATCACACTGTTGTGCATTCATCACCATGAAAGACTTTAGAACAATTTCATTACTGCAAAAAGAAAAACCCCATACCCCTTAGCAGTTACCTCTTAATCTCTTTTAATCAGCCTTACGTAACAGTGAATCTAATTTCATCTTTATATATTGATTTATATTTATATTTTATATAAATGGAATAATACAATATGTAGTACTTTGTGTCTGGTTTCTTTCACTTAGCATATTTTTTGTCTGAAATTAACATATATTAGTTCAGTTTCAAAGAAAATTGGTCTTATATATGCCATTTTACCCATATTCCTATTTCACATGCTGTGTTACTATGCTGTACATTCCCTGAGGTTTTTTTTTCCCTTCAGGTACTGGGCCTGGGGATTGAATGCGGGACCTCATATATGGGAAGCCGGTATTCAACCACTGAGCCACGCCTGCTCCCATGTACATTCCCAAGTTACATTTTTTAGCTTTCATTTTAATAATATACATGACCTTAGCCTTTCCCTTTAAACCACTGTCATACCCATAAAATAGTACTACTAGTTACAAACATCTTGTGCTTTCAACTTTTCTATTCATTTCCAAAGTTTAACACACATCTTTTTACCAATTCTGCACATTAACCCTCAGCTTTCCGTTCTCTAACCTAATTCTACTTTCTGGTGACCCATATGCAAGTTACCAACTCCATGAGATTACACAATATATTTAGTTCATAGTAGCGCAATCATATAGTATTTGTCCTTTTGTGTTTGGCTTGCTTCAATCAATATAATGTCCTCCAGGTCCATCCATGTTGTCATATGCTTTATGACTTCACTTCTTCTTACAGCTGCATAATATTCCATTGTGTGTATACACCACAGTTTGTTTATCCATTCATCGGTTGATGGATACCTGGGTTGTTTCTGTCTTTTGGAAATCATGAATAACGCCTCTATGAACATCATTGTGCAGATGTCTGTTTGTGTCACTGCTCTCAGTTCTTTTGGGTATATATCCAGTAGTGGTATTGCTGGATCACGTGGCAAATCTATATTCAAATCCTTTAGGAACTGCCAAACAGTCCTCCATAGTGGCTGTTCCATTCTACATTCCTAACAGTGAGTAAGCGTTCCTATCTCTCCACATCCTCTCCAACACTTGTAGTTCTCTGTCATTTTAGTAGTGGCCATTCTAATAGGTGTGAAATGAAATCTCATTGTAGCTTTGATTTGCATTTCCCTAATCACTAGTGATGTTGAACACTTTTTAATATATTTTTTTGCCATTTGTATTTCTACTTTGCACAAATGTCTATTCAAGCCTTTTGCCTATTAATCAGGTCATTTGTATTTTTATTGTTGAGTTGTAGCATCTCTTTGCATATCATGGATATTAAACCCTTATCCTATATGTGATTGCCAAATATTTTCTCCCATTGAGTGGGCTACCTTTTCACCCTTTTGACAAAGTCCATTGAAGTGCAAAAGTGTTTAATTTTGAGGAGATCCCATTTATATATTTTTTCTTTTGTTGCATGTGCTTTGGGTATAAGGTCCAAGACACCACCACCTACCACAAGGTATTTAAGATGTTCCCCTACATTTTCTTCTGATAGTTTCATGGTCCTGGCTTTTATATTTAGGTCTTTGATGTATTTTGAGTTGATACTTATATAGGGAGTTAGATAGGGGCCCTCTTTCATTCTTTTGGCTATGGATATCCAGTTCTCCCAGCACCACATGTTAAAGAAACTGTTTTGTCCCGTTAACATGGCTTTGGTAGTTTTGTTGAAAACCAGTTGGCCATAGAGGTGAGGCTTTATTTCTGGAGTCTTAATTCTATTCTACTGATATTTCTATCTTCATGCCAATGCCATGCTGTTTTGAGCATTGTAGCTTTGTGATATGTTTCAAGGCCAGGCACTGAAATTCCTCCCACATTGCTCTTCATTTTTAGAATGCTTTTGGATATTTGGGTACACTTTCCATTCCAAATGAATTTGGTAATTGTCTTCTATTTCTCTAAAGTGGGTGGTTGGAATTTTGATTGGTATTGCATTGAATCTATAAATCAGTTTGGGTAGGATATTGACATCTTCATGATATTTGGTCTTCCAGTCCATGAACATGGAATGTCTTTACATTTGTTTAGGTCTTCTTTGAAGCCTTTTAGCATTGTTTTGTAGTTTTCTGAATATAGGTCCTGTACTTCTTTGCTAAACTGATTCCTAGGTATTTGAGTCTTTTTGTTGTTATTGAAAACGGAATTTTTCCCCTGATTTCTTCCTCAGATTGTTCAATACTAGTGTACAGAAACATTACTGATTTTTGCATGTTGATCTTGTATCCTGCCACTGTGCTGAACTCATTTATTAATTCAAGTAGCTTTGTGGTAGACCTTTCAGAATTTTCTAAATATGGGATCATGTCATCCACAAATAGTGAGTTTTACTTCCTCTTTTCCTATTTGGATGCCTTTAATTTTTTTTTTCTTGTCTAATTGCTCTAGCTAGAACTTCTAGTACAATGTTGAATAACAATGGTGACAGTGGGCATCCTTGTATTGTTCCCGATCCTAGAGGGAAAGCTTGCAACCATTCCCCATCAAATACAATATTGGTTGTGGGTGTTTCAAATATGCCCTTTATCATATTGGGAAGTTTTCCTTCTATTCCTTTCTTTCGAAGTGTTTTATCAAGAAAGGATGCTAGATTTTGTCAAATGCCTTTTCTACATCAATAGAGATGATCATGAATTTTTTCCCTTCAATTTGTTAATGTGGTGTATTATGTTAATTCATTTTCTTAAGTTGAACCACACTTGCATATCAGGAATAAATCCCACTTGGCTGTGTTGTATAGGTCTTTTGATATGCTGTTGGATTCGATTTGCAAGTATTTTGTTGAGAATTTTTGCATCTATGTTCATTGGAGAGTTTTGTCTGTAATTTTCTTTTCTTGTAGTGTCTTTATCTGACTTTGGTTTTAGAGTGATGTTGGCATCATAAAATGTGTTGGGTAATTTTCCCTCCTCTTCAATTTTTTGGAAGAGTTTAAACAGGATTGGTGTTAATTCTTTTCGAAATGCCTGGTGAAGCCATCTAGTCTGGACTTTTCTTTGTTGGGAGATATTTGATGACCGATTCAATCTCTTTAAATGTGATTGGCTTATTAAGTGCTTGTATTTCTTGTAGTGTCAGTATAGGTTGTTTGTGTATTTTTAAGAATTTGCCCATTTCATGTAGGGTCTAATTTGTTGGCAAACAGTTTCTCATAATATCCTTTTATGACCTTTTTTTATTTCTGTGTGGTCAGCCCTTTAATTTTTTATTTTATTTATTTGCATCTTCTCTCTTTTTCTCTTTGTTAGTCTAGCTAAGGGGTTGCCAATTTTATTGATCTTTGGTTTTATTGATTTTCTCTATTGTTTTTTTTTGTTGTTGTTCTCAATTTCATTTATTTCTGCTCTCATCTTTATTATTTCTTTCCTTCTGCTTGCTTTGGGATTGGTTTGCTGTTCTTTTTCTAGTTTCTCTAGTTGTTCAGTTAAATCTTTGAGTTTAGCTTTTTTTTTTAAAAAACAACAACAACAATTTATTGAAGCATATCATTCATACTTGAAGATACATAAACTATACGTATTCAGTAAACATCATGAACTTACAAAACATGAATAACATCATACGGGGCACCCACACATCACCCTACCACAAACACCCTGCATTGTTGTGAAACATTTGTTAACAGATCATGAAAGAGCATGGTCAAAGTATTACTACTAACTATAGTCTGTATTTTCCTCCCCTATACATTTTTTTTAAAGGATTTATTTATTTATTTACTTGTATCCCCCATTTTTGCTGTTTCTGTGCACATTTGCTGGGCAACTCTGTGTCCACTTCCTGCCCTCTCTTCTCATCCTTCTCCTCCTGTCTTCACTGGGATTCAATCTCAATCCTTGGAACCTCCGATGTGGGAAAGAGGCATCCTACCACCTGCGCCACTTTAATTTCTGATTCTTCTGTGCATCTCGTCTTGGCTTTCCCTTGTGTCACTCTCCTGTTATGTCATCATGTTGCTGCATTGCTCACGGGGCCTGATGGCTCACCCACTTACGGGGCCTGGCGGCGCATCCGCACACAGGGCTTGGTGGCCCACGAACCTTCTATATTTTTCTTTTTTATTTTTACTGGGAAGTCCTGGTGATTGAACCCAGGTCCCTCCATATGAGAGACAGACGTCCAACCACCCGAGCCACATCCGTCCCCCTGCTATAAGCCTTAAGGGTTGACCAAAGATACCCAAAGTTATAGTCTTTTCCCATACAGGATGGTCATATAATAAATTAGGCTTAGTTTATCACCAGCATTCTAAAAACCAGACCTAGGGAGAAAACTAGGTCTGGGGACACATGCATGGTTTCTAATATAGTGAATGTTTAGCTACCCTGATTATTGCAAAATCAGGACAGCGAGAATATTTGCATTCTTTTTAAATATAGGCATTTAGGTCTATATATTTCCCACTCATCTCTGCCTTTGCTGTGTCCCATAAGTTTTGAAAAGTTGTTTTCTCATTTTCATTCGTCTCAATATATTTACTGATTTCACTTACAATTTCTTCTTTGACCTACTGATTATTTCGGAGTGTGGTGTTCAGCCTCCATACATTTGTGATTTTACCTCTTTCCCATCTATTATTTATTTCCAGTTTCATTTAATTATGATCTGAATAGGTGCTTTGCATAATTTCTTTTTATATTTATTAAGAACTGCATTGTGACATAACATGTGGTCTATCCTGGAGAAAGATCCATGAGCACATAAAAATTTATAACCCACTGAGTTTGGGTGAAACATTCTGTATATGTCTCTTAGGTCTAGCTCATTTATCATATTGTTCAAATTCTCTGTTTCTTTGTTGATCTTCTGTCTAGTTCTAGCACATGATGTGAGTGGTGTGTTGAAGTCTCCGACTATTATTGTAGAGATGTCTATTTCTCCTTTCAATTTTGCTCAAGTTTGCCTCATGTATTTTGGGGCACCTTGCTTAGGTGCATAGACATTTATGAGTGTTATTTCTTCCTGGTGTATTGCTCCTTTTATTTTTATATAACGACCTTCTATATCTCTTATAACATTTTTGCATTTAAAGTCTGTATTGTCTGATATTAGTATTGCTACCCCTGCTCTTTTTTTAGTTATTGTTTGTATGGAGTATCTTTTACCAACCTTTCATTTTCAGCTAGTTTTCATCCCTGGGTCTAAGGTGAGTCTCTTGTAGGCAGCGTATGGATGGCTCATGTTGTTTTTATCAATTCTGTCAGCCTATATCTTTGGTTTTTTTTTTTAGATACCGGGCCAGAGGTTGAACCCGGGACCTTGTATGTGGGAAGCAGGCACTCAATCACTTGAGCTACGTCTGCTCTCCAGCCTATATCTTTTGATTGGGGAGTTTAATCCATTCACACTTAATGATATTACTGTAACTGCATTATTTATTTTTTTGTTTTCATATGTCATATCTTATTTTCATCTGTCTTTTTATTCTTTTGGTTATCCTTTCTTTCATTCTCTCTTTCAAACCTCTCTCTCCTGTCCTTTTCTTTCAGGCTGTAAGTCACCCTTAATATTTCCTGCAAAGGTGGATTCTTTTTTACGATCTCTATTAGTTTCTTTTTGTCTCCCCTCCCGCCCCCCTTAGTTTCTGTTCATTTGTGAATATTTTAACTTACCTTCCTATTTGAAGGACAGTTTTGTCAGATAAAGAATTCTTGGCTGGCAGTTTTTCCCTTTCAGTATACTAATTGTATCATACCACTATCTTCTCGCCTCCATGGTTTCTGATAAGAAATCTGCACTAAGTCTTATTAGACACCCTTTGTATGTGCTCCCTTGCTGCTCTCAGAATTTTCTCTTTATCTTTGACATTTGACATTCTGAGTAGTATATGTCTTGGAGTATGTCTATTCGGAATTATTCTGATTGGGGTACACTGTGCTTCTTGGACATGTAGATTCATTTCTTTCATGAGAGTTGGGAAATTTTCAGCCATTATTTCCTCAAATACTCTTTCTTCCCCTTTTCTCTTCTCTTATCCTTCTGGAAGTCCCATGACATATGTGTTGTGTTTCATGTTATCATTCAACTGCCTGAGCCTCTACTCATTTTTCTATTCTTTTCTCTCAAGTTCACCTGTTATATCTTTTGTATCACTTATTCTTTCTTTTAAGATTTATTTATTACTTTGCTTTTATCCATTTTTAGCACCCCCCCCCCCATTTTTGCTGTTTTTGTGTCCATTCACTGGGCAATTCTCTGTGTCTGTTTCCTGCCCTCTCTTCTCATCCTTCTCCTCTTGTCTTGACCAGGATTTGATCCTGGGAACCTCCAATGTAGGATAGAGGCATTCTGCCACCTGTCCCACCTTAGTTCCTAGTTTTTCAGTACGTCTCATCTTGGCTTTCCCTTTGTGTCACTCTCCTGTTACAACATCATCTTGCTGCGTGACTTGTGGGGCCTGGCACGGCCACATGGAGGGCCTGGCTGCGTGCCTTCTATATTTTTCTTTCATTTTACTGGGAAGTCCTGGGGATTGAACCCAGGTCCCTCCATATGGGAGACAGATGCCCAACTGTTTGAGCCACATCAGCCCCCTATTCTTTCTTCTATTATTTCAAGTCTGTTGTTGTATGTGTGCCTCTAATATGTCTTTTTTGTTGTTTTTGTTGTTGTTTGTTTTGGTTTATTTTTGAGGTATCAGGGCTGGGGATTGAAATCCTGGACCTTGTATGTGGGAAGCCAGTGCTAAACCACTGAGCCACATCAGCTCCCTGAGTTGGTTTTTTTGTTGTTTGCTTGTTTGTTTTTGTTTTTGTTTTTAGGAGGCTACAGTGACTGAACCCAGGACCTCCCATATGGGAAGCAGGGGCTCAACTGCTTGAGCTACATTCACTCCCTCTAATGTTTTTTTGATGTCACCTATCATGTCTTTCATTCCCATGAGCTCTGTTACTTTTCTACTCAGGTTTTCACATTCTTCTTTGTGCTAGCTCAGTGTCTTTTTTATTTTTTTTACAATTTTTATTTTTTATTTTTAAAAAGGTACTTAGATTACATAAATGTTACACAAAAAATATAGGGATTCCCATATGCCCCACTCCCCATACCTCCCACACCCTCCCACGTAAACAACATTCTTCATTAGTGTGGCACATTCATTGCAATTGATAAATGCATACTGGGGCATTGCCACCGAGCATGGCCCATAGTTCACATTGTAGTCTGTACTCTCTCCCACACAGTTCTGCATATTATGAGACAATATAAAATGGTCTATATCTGTCGTTGCAGTGTCATTCAGGATGATTCCCAAGTCCCGAAAAAGCGCCCGTATTACAACTGTTTTTCCCTCTCCCTGCCCCCAGAGCCTCCAGTGGCCACTGCCTCCACATCAATGTTGTAATTTCTTCCATTGCTAGAATCACAATATGTCTATAGTAGAATTCCAGTAAGTCTACTCTTGTCCACTGTTTTTTTCCCCACTCCTGAGGATTCTGGGATGGTAATGTCCATTCCACCTCTAATTGAGAGGGGGCTTCGAGCCCATACTGCTGATGGATGGGACTCTCTTACTTGCAATTGTAGGCTTTCTCATTTCTTTAGTATGGTGGTTGTCAATCTTCACCTCCTTGTTAGTTGTCCTGGGTGAGTCTGATGAACTGGAGAGTAGGTGTTGCAACTCTGCTGAGACTGCGGGCCCATCTGGCACATGGACAGCCCAAAGAGTCCAGCCTCTTGGATGTACACCTACTAACTCCAGCACCAAGTATAGGTTTAAATATAAGGGACAGATGAGCCACGTGTAGGAAGCCATAATTGAGTCTAACTCTGTCACTCTTAGGAGCACAAACTCCAAAATAGGTCCCACTGGCAAGGCACCAAACTCCAGAGCTATCTTCCCTGACCATAGGACCTGGGTGTTTCCAGAGCCCTCAGGAGCTCCACTATTTGGGATTGTGTCCACTTTGGCAGTCTATGAGATCCTGCTGAGATGTGCATAAGCATTACCTCTGGGATGACCTCCTGACTCACTTTGAAGTTAGCCATATAAACTCGTTTGTCTTTACCTTTCCCCCCTTTTATTCGAGGTCTTTTTCCAACTGCATTGCTAGTTGGTGCTTAGTAGTAGTCCCTCGGTGCCAGGTTGGCTCATTCCTGGGAGTCATGTCCCACACTGGGAGGAAGTTAATGCATTTATATGCTAAGTTTGGCTTAGAGAGATGCCACATTTAAGCAACAAGGATGTTCTCAGGAGGTAACTCTTAGGCACCCCACAACACTAGGCTGAGTTTCAATTTCAAGAGCAAAGCTCATAAGCATAGTCGTAAATATCAAGGACCCATCAATGGATCATCCTCCTTTGCCAGTCATTACCCCTGCACTTGGGGGACTGTTGCTGCTCCTTTAGAGAATGTGGCAGAGCTCTCCAGGATGGGAATTCAATATTCTCTTGGTTATTGTGTGAGTCTCCACCCACTGTGACAATGCCCTGTGAACACTTGAACATATTTATATACATTATATGTATGCCCAGGTAGACTTCCTCCCATGTATCCCTCATCATTGACATCCCACACCAATGATCCTCCCCTGCCCCAGTTGTAACCCTTCTGTGATCCAAAGCTTCTTAAAAAATGAAGCCAATAAAATAGCCAAATACAATTAGTAAAACAATGAAATAATAATGATAGGTTTAAATATTAGAAATAAAATACATAAAATTTTAAAAAACTAAAAATAAAATAATATTTAAAGTTTGAGATATTAAAAAATGAAAAATATTAAAAATTTTTTGACAGTTTGCCTTTCATCACTATAATATCTGGTGTTCTGTATGTACAGTGACATTTTCTTCCATTTATTCCCCAGTGTCTTACTTTTTTTCATTTTGTTTTCAAAGAAGTTTTGGGTCACAGTAAAGTCACATACAGAATATAGGGGACTCCCATATACCCAACATCCTCCCCCTTTTCCCCCTTCCCATATTAATACCTTTTTATATGTAGATGGTACCTTTGTTTCAAATGGTATATAAATAGTGAAACATAGCTACTAACCATGGTCAATAGTTCACATTATGGTTTACATTTTAGACCATACACTTTTATAAATTTTGATGATATTTAACATGGCCTGTGTCCATCATTGCAAGATCATGTAGAACACTTCCTTTACCCACTAAATATCCCGTTTCATCTATTCTCATCCTCCCTCCCCCTCCCCTTGGGGCCCATGGCGATACCCCGGCTTCATTCCTTAGATGACAAGATTCATAGCTACTTGCAACAACACTGAGGTCTT
>PVKH010009600.1:0-18730 GCA_004027955.1 Chaetophractus vellerosus
TTCCTCAAAATTAAACATTTTTCTTCAATTTTATTGATACATATTAATAAGGCAAAAATCTATCCAAAGAGCACAATCAACGGTGTTTGGTGTAATCATGTTTGTGCATTCATCACCTCGACCACTCCCAGAGTGCTTTCATCATTCCAATTATAATAACAAACAAAAACCAACCAAACAAACAAACAAACCTCATCACTTCTCAATCTCTCTATGCCTTGCCTGGTGTATATAGCTGCTCTTCTTTTTCCTTTTCTATAGTATATTTGTATTTATATTTCTCAAAAAACACTCTTACATATGCAATATCACCCATATTCGTGTTTTACATGAGGTTTTACTATCTTGTACAGTCCCATGTTACCATTTTTAACTTTCCTTCTAGTAATATAGATGACCTTAGTCTTTCCTTTTCCTCCACTGTCATACCCATACAATAGCACTGCTAGTTACAAACACCGTTATATGCTTTAATTATTTCTATTCATTTCCAAAGATTTACAAAAAACATTTTTAACAATTCTGCACAGATTAAACCTCAACTTTCCATTCTCTACACTCCTTCTATTTCCTGGTGACCAATATTCTAATTATTAACTCCATAGGTTTACACAGTGTACTTACTTCATAATAGCGCAATCATACAGTATTTGTCCTTTTGTATCTGGCTTGCTTCACTCAACGTAATATCTCCAGGTTCATCCATGTTCTCATATGCTTTACATTTCATTGCTGCATAATATTCCATCATGTGTATACACCACAATTTGTTTATCCATTCATCAGACACCTGGATTGTTTCCAACTTTTGGCAATAGTGAATAATATTGCTATGAACATCTGTGTGCAGATGTCTGTTTGTGTCTCTGCTCTCAGTTCTTCTGAGTATATACCTAGTAAAGGTATGACTGGGTCACATAGCAAGTCTATCTTCAACTTCCTTAGGAACTGCTAAACAGTCCTCCAGAGTGGCTGTACCATTCTATATTCCCACCAATAGTCAATAAGCATTTCTATCTCTCCAAATCCTCTCCAACATTTACAGTTTTCTGAATTTTTAATAGCGACCAGTCTAATGGGTATGAAAGGATGTCTCATTTTAGTTTTGATTTGCATTTCCCTAATCACTAGTGTTGTTGAACATTTTGCATGTGTTTCTTCACCATTTGTATTTCTTCTTTCGACAATTGTCTTTTCAAGTCTTTTGCCCATTTTTAAAATTGGGCAGTTTGTCTTTTTATTGTTGAGCTGTATGATCTCTTTGTATATGCAGCTATTAAACCGTTATTCGATTGCTAAATCTTTTCTCCTATTGAGTCAGCTGCCTTTTCCTCTTTTGACAAAGTCCTTTGAGGTGCAAATGTGATGGGTTTTGTGGAGGTCCCATTTATCGATTTTTTCTTTTGTTGCTCATGCTTTGGGTGTAAGGTTTAAGAAACTACTGCCTACCATAATATCTTGAAGATGTTTTCCTACATTTTCTTTTAGGAGTTGTATGGTTGTTGTTGTTATATTTAGGCCCTTGATCCATTTTGAGTTAATTTTTGTATAAGGTGTGAGATAGAGGTCTTCTTTCTTTCTTTTGGATATGGATATCCAGTTCTCCCAGTACCATTTGTTGAATAGAGCGTTCTGGTGGGAGATTCTCTCTGCCTAAAAGAGTCTGCACCAAATCTTGGTGTGTATTTCTGTCTTTCTCTCCCATTTCTCAGCAAACTCTTTCCCTCATTTCCCAAATAAATTCTTTTTACTGGCCTAACTTAAAAAAATCACTTGACCATAGATGTGTGGGTCTATTTCTGAGTTGATTTGGTTCCATTGTTCAATGTGTCTATCTTTATGGCAGTACCATGCTGTTTTTAGTGCTGTAGCTAAGTAATATGCTTTTAAAGTCTGGAAGTGAGAGTCCTCCAACTTTGTTCTTTTTAAAGAGCTTTTTGGCTATTCAGGGCCCCTTATCCTTCCAAATAAATTTGATAATTGGCTTTTCCACTTCTGCAAAAAAGGCAATTAGGATTTTTATTGGGATTCCATTGAATCTGTAAATCAGTATGCATAGAATTGGCATCTTAACAATATTTAGTCTTCCAGTCCATGAACACGGAATGCCCTTCCATTTATTTAAGTCTTCTTCAATTTCTTTTAGCAATGTTTTGTAGTTTTCTGACTACAGGTCCTTTATGTCCTTGGGTTAAGTTTATTCCTAAATATTTTATTCTTTAGACAGTATTATACATGGAATTTTTTTCTGATTTCCTCCTTATATTGCACATCAGTAGTAGTATAGAAATGCTATTGATTTTTGCATATTAATATTGTATCCTGCCACTTTGCTGAACTCGTCTATTAGTTGCAGTAGCTTTGTTGTGGATTTTTCAGGAGACTTTAGATATAGGATCATAACATCAGTGAATATTGAAAGTTTTACTTCTTCCTTTCCTCTTTGGTGGCCTTTTATTTCTTAATGTAGCTCAATGGCTCTAGCTAGAGCCTCTAGCAAAATATTCAATAAAAATGGTGACAGTGAGTATCCTTGTCTTGTTCCTTATCTCAGCAGGAAAGCTTTCAGTCTTTCACCATTGAGTACTATGCTAGCTGTTTGTTTTTCATATATGAACATAACCATATTGAAAAAGCTTACTTATATTACTATCTTTTGGAGTGTTTTTATCAAGAAATGGTGCTGTATTTTGTCAATTGCCTTTTTTCTATCAATTGAGAGCATGATGTGATTTTTCTTCAATTTATTAATGTAGTTTATTATTCTAATTGATTTTCTTGTGTTGAACCATTCTTACATAGCTGGGAGAAAACCCACTTTATCATGGTGTACAGTACTTTCAATGTGCTTTTGGATTTGGTTTGCAAGTATTTTGTTGAGGGTTTTTACATTTATATGCATTAGAGACATTGGTCTGTAATTTTCTTTTTTTGTATTATCTTTATCTGGTTTTGGTATTAGGCTGATGTTGGTTTCATAGAATGAGCTTTGTAGGATTCCTTCCTATTCAATATTTTGGAAGAACTTGAGCAAGACTGGTAATAGATCATCTTTGAATGATTGGTAAATTTCACCTGTGGCCATCTGGTCCTGGAATTTTCATCTTTAGGAGGTTTTTGATGACTGTTTTAATCTTTACTGCTGATTGGTTTATTGAGGTCTTCTATTTCTTCTAGGGTCAGTATAGGTGTTTTGTGTGTTTCTAGGAATTTGTACATCTTGTCTACGTTTTCTCATTTTTTTGCATATAATTGGCCATAGTATCCTCTTATGACTGCTCTTATTTCTTCAGGGTCAGTGGTAATGCCACTCTTTCATTTCTGATTTTATTTACTTGTGTCTTTTCTCTTGTTTTCTTTATCAGTCTAGCTAAGGGTTTATTGATTTTGTTGACCTCACAGAACCAACTTTTGTTTTTTTTATTCTATTGGGTTTTTTAAATTCTTGATTTCATTCATTTCTGCTCTGGCCTTTACTATTTCTTTTCCCTGGTTGTTTGGGATCAGTTTGCTGCTCTTTTTCTCATTCCTCCAGGTGTGCAGTTAGATCATCTTCACTTCTTCAGTTTTAGCTATTTCTTTTTTTTTTTCTTGAAGTACCAAGTGCCAGGAATTGAACCTGGGACCTCGTATGTGGGAAGCCAGTGCTCATCCACTGATCCACATCAGCTTCCTTGTTTTGTTTTTCTCATTTGTTGTGCTTTTTTGAAAATTAAGCACTTTTATACCTCAAAAGACTTTGTCAAAAGGATAAAAAGGCAACTGACTCAATGGAAGTAAATATTTGGAAACTACATATCTGATAAGGGTTTAATAATCATGATATATAAAGACCTGCTACAACTCAACAATAAGAAGACAAACTACCTGATTAAAAATGGGCAAAAGACTAAAGAGGCATTTGCCCAAAGAAGGAGTACAAATGATGAAAAAACACAGGAAAAAATGTTCAACATTGTTATCAATTAAGGAAATGCAAATCAAAACTACAATGAGCTATCATTTCACACCTATTAGAATGGCCACTATTAAAAAGTCAGAAAACTGCAAGTGTTGGAGAGGATGTGGAAAGATAGGAATGTTTATTCACTGTTGGTAGGAATGTATAATGGAGGATTGTTTGCCAGTTCCTTAGTAAGTTGACTATAGACTTGCCATGTGACTTGGCAATACCGCTGCTAGCTATACACCCAGAAGAAATGAGAGCAGTGACATGAACAGACATCTGTACACCAATGTTCATAGTGGCATTATTCACACTTTCCAAAAGATGGAAACAACACAAGTGTCCATCCACCAGTGAATGGATAAACAAATTGTGGTGTAAATACATGTTGGAATATTATGCAACTGTAAGAAGAAATGAAGTCGTGAAGCATATGACAAGGTGGATGAACCTGGAGGACATTATGTTCAGTGAAGCATGCCAAACACAAAAGGACAAATACTGTATGATTGTCCTACTATGGACTAAATATATTATGTAAGCTCATGGAGTCAATAATTAGAATATAGGTCAACATAAAATGGAATGAGAGTAGATAATGGAAAGATAATGGTTAATCTGTGCAGAATTGGTAAAATATGTTGTTATTAAATCTTTGGAAATGAATAGAAATGGTGAAAGCATATCATAGTGTTTGTAACTAGCAGCGCTATTATATCTGTATGACGGTGGTTTAAAGGGAAAGTCTAAGAACATGTATATTACTAGAGGAAAGCTGACAAATAAAACATGGGACTTTATAACATAGTGAAACCATGTGAAATATGAACATGAGTAATATTGCATATATAAGACTGATTTTACAAAATATAAATACAAATAAACTAGAGCGATGGAAACAATAGCAGCTATGGATGGCAGGGGAAGCATAGAGAGACTGAGAGGTGATGAGTTTTCTTGTTTGCTTGTTTGTATTTTGTTTATTATTATTATTGGAATAAAGAAAATGCTCTAATAATGATTGAAGTGAGGAATACACAACTATGTCATTATACCAAATACCACTGATTATACCCTTTGGATGGATTTATGCTTTATAAATATGAATCAATAAAATTAATTTGTTAAAAAAAAGACCCAATTACAGCATCAACTATATGGCAATACCAGGGCTGGGGCAATGTTCTCCAGGAGGCTGTGTATGCTCTAAATCAGTGTCCACTCTATGGTGCTGTTTCTCCCATAGCAAGAATTCATGGTTCCAGGAATAAAAGGGTAGAAATGGGAGTGGCATCAGCCACTATTACCCCTAGAGATCCACTAGATAATTTCTGCTTCCTGGCCCTGCAACTTAAAGCTCTTCTGGACTACAGGTCTTACTTCCAAAAGGAGGAGTGTTTCCACTAAGACAGACAACAATGATTCCATTGGACTGGAAGTTAAGACCTGCCAGTTGGTCACTTCAGGCTCCTTATAACTCTGAATCTACTAGAAAAGAGGGAATTAGTGTATTGGTTGTGGCAATTTATCCTGACTATCAAGGAGAAATAGCACTTCACCTCCACAATGGAGGTAAAGAAGTTTGCCTGAAATACAGGAGATACCCTAGGACATCTTTTGTATTGCCATGCGCTGTGATTAAAGTCAAAGGAAAACTGCAATAACCCAATCCAGGCAGGACAGTTAAGTATTGTTAGATGAAAATATGACTGTTATTATTTTTATTTAGAGATTAAGTATAATTTAAGGAGATGTGTATGACTGGCAAGTTGACAAGTGGTGATCTATGATGGTTAAGTTCCTGTGTCAACTTGTCTTGGTGCCCGGTTGTTTGGTCAAGAAAGTACTGGCCTTATTGTTACTCTGAGGATATTTCATGGACTTAAATCATCAGTAAGTTGATTGCATCATGGCTAATTACATCTACAATCAACTGGGGACATTGCCTTCAACAATGAGAAAAGTCTCATCTAATCAGTTGAAGGCCATAAAAGGAGATCTGATGATTTCTGGAGTCAAAAGAGAGAATTTCCATCCCTACTTCAACCAGCCAGCTTCTCCTGTGGAAATTCATAGAAAACCTTCATCAGAGTTCCGGGCTTGTGGCCTGCGCTACAGAATTTGTACTTGTTCATTGTCTCAGTCATATGAGACAATTCTTATAAAAGTTACATAATATTTACATATATCTCCTGTTGGATCTGTTTTCCTAGAAAACCCTTACTAATACCATTGTGGGTTATCAACTGGTTCAATATATTGCCTAGCTCCCTTGCTGAGCAACATTTTTGGAGGAGGCATGAAAATCAATGAGCCACTTGCTTAAGGAATGGGTTTATCACTTGCCTGTTCAGGGAAATGAACAAGATTGTGGGTGATGTCCCCTCAGCCTTGGACCACATATCTTTTGTTTCTTGGTATTCACTGAATTCTGTTCAAACCTACAGGATTCACACACCCATCGATCACATCTTCCCTGGGCTGGTGTGCAGAGCTGTATTTCCCACCCCTGGCCATCCCTGGCTCAGTGACCCAATGGCATCCCACATTCTGCTTTTCTTACACCAATCTGCCCCTCTAATGTTGTCTTCTAAGGTGATGCATCTCTTTCCCTAGCTAGAAACTGCAGGCTCAATTATTTGAATCAATCTGGCCTGTGAGTTATCTCTCCATACCTCTCCTTTCTATTCCCATTATGATTTGCCACCTCTTCCTGGTTTTCTTTTCATTTCTTTTTTGTTTTAGAGAATTTTGGAGTTTACAGAAAAATCATGCAGAAATTATAGAGTTCCCATAACCCCATCACCATCACCACAACACAGTTCTCTCTAATATTAACACTTTGCCTCAATAAGATTAAGCACCAATTTCTCATAGAAAACCATGGAGGCAAGAAAGCAGTGGAAAGACATATTTAAATTCCTGAAAGCAAAAATGTTGTCAACCAAGAATTCCATATCCAGCAAAACTGTCTCTCAAAAATGAGGGAGAAATTAAGATATTCCCAGATAAACCAAAGCTGAGGGACTTCACCATCATGATATGCTACAAGAAATGCTAATGAGGGTTCTTCAGGTTGAAAAGAAAGGACACTAGACCATTTACTGAAGCCACATGAAGAAATAAAGATCTCTAATAAAGAAAATGACATGGGGAAATATAAATACCAGTGCTGTCATATTTTTTGTTTGTAACTCCACATTTTTACTTCCTACAGGTTATAAAAGACAAACAATGTGCAGACATGCAATTTGTGATAATAACAAGATGCAGGTGTGTGGGGAGGTCGAGTATAGGAGCAAAGTTTATGAACACAGTGAAGTTGTTAAGTTGCTATTAGATCAAATTAGGTTGTTATAAATTTAGGATATTAAATTCAAACCCCATGGTAAACACAAAGAAAATATCAGAGAATATGCAAATTCATAGAGACAGAAAGTAGAAGCCAGGTTAATAGCATTGGGAGACAGGGCATGGGGGAGTTAATGCAAAATATAACACTATAGTAATAAATGGTGGTGAGGTTCCTGTAACATTTTGAATGTGATTAATCTCACTATGGTGTGCCTGGGAAGAGCTGGGATGGGAAGATTTATGCTATATATGTTAAGAAAGAAAGAAAAGAAAGAGAGAGAAAGGATGGAGGGAGGGAGGGAGGAAGGAAGGAAGGAAGGAAGGAAGGAAGGAAGGAAGGAAGGAAGGAAGGAAGGAAGGAAGGAAGAAAGAAAGGAAAGTTTGAGATTATGAACCCCAAAAAAGATAAGGACTATGTTTGTAAACCGATCTGTTCTGGGCGTGATACCCTTTGATAGTATTAAATTCAAAGGTTTTATGTTTACTTGATTAAATCAAGATTAAGGATTTGATTCAACCACATCATTAGGGCAACCCAAGTTTGAGTCCTTGCCCCCTTGGTGGGCTCTATAAATGGACACTTACACAGAAGAAAACACATAGAGGAAGAGAACTCCATAGACATGGAAGAGGAGAGAGCTTTGATCCTGAGGTCCCAGAAAGAGAAATGAACAGTTCGCCTGAGAATTTGCAGCTGAGCTCTATGCAAGCCTACAGCTGAGATAGGAAGAAGCTGGGCCCATGGAGCCTTAAGAGGAAAGAGGAAGGCTGAACCCTTGCAGATACTGCCCGCCATCTTGCTTCAACACATGGCAACAGACTTTGGTAAGGAAGTAACCTCGAATTGGACTCTTTAGGACCTTTTAACTATAAGCTGATACTCCAAGTAAATACTCTTTATAAAATCCAACAGATTTCTAGTACTTTGCATCAGCACCCTTTTGGCTGACTAATATAGAAAGAAAGAAGGAAAGAGAGAAAGAAAGAGAGAAAGAAAAAAAGAGAGAGAAAGAAAGAAAGAGAGAAAGAGAATGAGGGAACTAGAGGAAGGAAGGAAGAAAGGAAGGGAGAGAGGGAGGAAAGATAGGAGGGAGGGAGGAAAGGACTCAAGCGATAATAACAATTAAATACAATACATGATGCTGGATGGTATCTAGAAATGGAGGAGAAAAGGCTCAAAAGGACATTATTAGGGCACAAGAAAAATTGGAATGTAGAATGAAAACTTTATATCAATGTTAAATTTCTTGAACTTGAAAATTGCACTTAAAGTGATTACATATGTGAATACCTTCTTTTTTATAAGACTGTATAGAGAACAATTATGTGTTCAAGGACTATGATGTATGCAACATTCTCTCAAATGCTCAGAAAAAGTTATGGTTAGATAGATAGATAGAATGATATAACAATGATGGCGAAATGTTAAAATTGGTGGACCTGGTTATCTTGGGGATGAGGTCATGTTAGAGTTTCCTGAATGGGGTTTATGCTATTTTTGCATCTGTCCTGTAAGTTTGAAATTATTTCAAAACAAAAGTTAAAAAAAACAATATATCAAAACTTGTGGGATACCACTAAAACAGCACTGTTATTAAAAAAGAAGAAAATTCTCAAAAAGGGACTTTAGATTTCTTATTAAGAAACTAGAAAAGAAAGATCAAGATAAACCCAAGGCAAGCAAGAGAATGGAAATAAAAATAATTGAGTGTAAAACAATGGGGAAAAAGATAAAAAAATACACAGTTAAGGAAATCAATAAAATCAAAATCTGGTTCTTTGAAAAGATCAATAAATTTGATAAAATCTAGTCATATTTTTCAGGAATAAAAAAGAGAAGACACACATTTCTAATACTGGGAATGAGAGAGGACACATAATTATAGATTCCAGAGATATTAAAATTATCTGCAGATTAAAAGTAGATTTAGAAATACATGTAGAGAATGAAAGTATAGAATGACTAACTTCATGCCGATGAATTTGACAACTTATATGAAATGGAAAAATTCCATAAAAGACACAAACGACCAGAACTCACTCACCGTATCAGACAGCCTGAATAGCTCTATTGAAGACATTGAATTTGTTCATAAAAACTTATCCACAAAGGAAAATCCAGGCCCAGATGGGTTCACTGGTGAATACCATCAATGCTCAAAAAAAAAACCAAGTATTTAGGGAAGAAATGATACTAATTCTCTACAAACTCTTCCAAAAATTGAAATTGAAGGAATACTCCCCAACTTATTCTGAAGCAAGTATTACTCTGACAATAAAATAGAAAAAGACAGTACATGGGTGGAAAATTACAGACCAATATCTCTCATGAATATAGTGGCAGAAGTCATCGATAAACAATTGGTAAATCAGATACAGACATTTATGACCATGTGGAGTTTGTCCTAGGTATTTAGGGTTGTTTCAAAATTCAATATCTTTTTTTTTTTTTTTAAAGATTTATTTATTTTATTACATATCTCCCCTTCCCCCCCGTTGCGGCGACGCGCCGAGACTGGGTCACTGCGCAGGCGCGGCTTTCCCCGCTTGTGGGCGGCTTCTGCTTCCATCACGGCTGGCTTTTTTTTTCAGTTCCCGGGTGGCTGGCTGCGCTCGATCTGCAGGCGACCTGCCCTGCCCGTGGCGGCCTCCGCCTGTCCGTGGCAGCTTTTTGCCCTGCCCACGGCGGCTCCGGCCCGCCCATGGCGGCTTGCCATTCTCAAGGCGGTCTGCCCGCTAGGAGAGGTCCCCGGAAACCGAACCCAGGGCTTCCCATGTGGTTTCCCAGCGAGCTCTTTATCCACTGAGCTATCTAGCCGGGCCCTCAAAATTCAATATCAATCAAGGTAATTCACCATATTAAAGAACCAAAAAAGAGAAAACATGTATTCATCTCAATAAATGTTTCTTGATGAAATCCAATATTCATTTCTTGATAAATATTCTCAACAACCTAGAAAGAGAACATAATTCTTGAACTTGAAATAAACATCTTATAGATAACTTGTATTAATATCACACTTTTTGGTAAAAAATTAATTCTCTTTGCTTATGATTTGAAACAATACAAGATTACTTGCTCTCATCATTTCTATTCATCTTTGTACTGAAGGTTTTAGCTAGTGGAATAAGACAATCAAAATAAATAAAATGCACCTAAATTGTAAAGGATGAATAAATATACATTTTAGGTTCCATGATTGTTAAATTAAAAATCTAATTTAATCTATAACAAATAATAGGACCAATAGCTGAGTTTATCATTTTAACAGAATTCAAGATCAATACACAAAAATTAATTGTAGTTCTATATACTAGACATTTACTATCAGAAATTAAAACATTTGAAATAGTATTTATGGTATTTTATATATATACATACATATATATATATATATATATATATATAAAACACTTAAGGAATAAACTTGCATAATATTTGAAAGGCCTGAGAAAAATTAAAGAAGACCTAAATAGGAAAAATACACCTTGTTCATGGGTTTTGAAGTCTAATAATGTTAAGATATTAATTCTCCCCACAAAAATCTGTAGGTTCAATTAATTTGCAATCAATAATCCAACACACAGTGATGTATAAATTGATAAGCGGATTCTAAACTTTATATGCAAATGCAAAGTGCCTAAATTAGTCAAAGAAATTTTGAAAAAGAAAGTTGGATAACATACAGTACATAATGCCAAGGCCCATTTGATTCCAACAATAATCAGTACATCGTTGTACTAGTATAAATATAGACAAATAATTAAAGGAAACAGAATAGAGAGTTAGGAAATAAAACTGCACATCTATGGATGGCTTATTTTCAGGAAAGATGAATAGGTAATTCAAGGGAGAAAGTATAGTCTTTTAACAAATAAGTTAGAAATCATTGCATATTAATGGGCAAAAAATACCCAAAGCAAAGAGTATAAGATACTCTTCAATTCATACCTCATACCACATGCACAAATTAGCTCAAAATAAGTCACAGGTATGTATGTAAAAGGTAAAACTCTAAAATGCACAGCTGAAAACACTGGAGAAAATCTTTGTGACCTTGAAATAGCAACGATATTTTTAGCTGTAACACCAGATACATGATCGATAGAAGAAGTTGACAAATTGAACTTCAACAAATTAAAAATCTCTGGTCTTTGAAAGGTACTGTTAAGAGAATGAAGACGAGAGAGAAAATGGGAGAAACATACTTGGAAATTTCTATCTGATAAAGCATTTGACTCTAGAACATGTAAAAACACTGAAAATTCAATAATAAGGAAACATACAGTTCAATACAACTGGCTAAACAATGGGTAACCGATTTGAACAGGCACTACCAAAATAGTTATCCTGATGGCAAAGAAGCACTTGAAAAGATGCTCAAAATCATTGGGTGGCATGCACATCGAATGAATGAGGACATGCAAATTAAAACCACACGGAGATATCACTATATACCTACTAGAGCTGCTAAAATTAAAAGGTCTGGCTACACCAAGTAAGCGGGTGGACGAATGGGAACTCCCCTGCCCTTCTGATGGATGTGAAGTCATTCAACCTCGGAAGGCAGTGTGACAGTTGCTTAGATAGGTAAACACAGAGCTATTGTATGATCCTGTTGTTCCTCTCATCAGTATTTAGCCAAGAGTAATGCAAGCATATATACATAAAAAGGATACATGCATAGATGGTTTTAGTACCCTTATTTGCCATGGCCCCAAACAGGCAGCAGCTCAGAAGTCCATACACAGGTGAGTGAACAAATGGCGCATATGCATCCAATGGGGCTGCCCAGCAATCACAAAGGACCAGATATTGGTACACAAAACAGCATAGATGGATCTCAAAATAATTATTCCGAGTGAAAGAAATGAGGTAAAAGAGCACATATACTATGTGATTCCATTTCTATAAGATTCTAGGAAAAGCAAACTAATCTGTGGTGCCAGAACGCGGGTCAGCTGTCGCCTGGGGCTAGGGGAGAGAGCAAGGAGCGGCTAAAGGGAGGCCTTAAAAGGGGCACGAGAAAAGCTTTTGAGGTGGTATATACGCTTGTTATCGTGAATGGGGTGTTATATTCACAGGTATAAAATACACAAACACCAAACTGTAAATTTTAAGTATGCAGTTTTTTGCATGTCAATCATATCTCAGTAAAGTTGTTAAAATGTTTCATGCAAATTCATTTTCTCTGCTTTCTTGATATTAATTATGAAATAATTTTGAATAAATACTTTTGACTACAATTTATATTCCTCTTTGAAATATTTGCTGATCATCTTCAACCCCATTACAGTGAAAAACTATCCAACTGAATTCACTGTCCTGGTTCTGATGTTGTCTTATTATAGTTTCTACCCTAACATAAGCATAGAGATCTTCTTTTAATGTTTATAATATATTTTAATTTTTAATCATTAAAAATAGATATCAAAACCTCCATAGGTGATATTTTTATATTATATTGGAACACTATATTTAGAGGTAACAGTCTGGATAGAAAGTCGACTTTGTTTTGAAAACGGCAGAGTTAAAACAGAAATTCCAAACGCTTGCGCATCTTGCTTATGTATTAATGGCAAGCACTTTACTGATCCCTCAGCTTTAATTATTGTTTTAAAGTAATTTTGCATATTATAATTATTCACATATTGACACTGTTTTTAATGTCTATACTTTTTTCAAAAGGAGCAGAATTATGGGAGCACTAAATGTGACAAAATGTGCGATGGAAGTCTAAGTTCTCTACAATCTTTCTGAAGATTTATTATCACTGTGGAATTTTAACCTGAAATTTCAATGCTAAATGTGTAAATACACATACAAATTCATTTATATGCTAGAAAATGTACAGAATTATTCATGACATGTTTGTCCAAAATAGACAAAAATTTCAATGAATGATACAAATATTGTTATGCTGTATATAGAGAGTATATAGCAATGTAAGCAATGGCATAGGATTAAGACATCTGTGGCTTTCAAAATAAAGAAACTTTAAGTAAATAGGGATAACTTTCATTCATTCCAATACATAGCAAGAGGATTTTACTACAACCACTTACGTTTCAGTTATAAGCAATTGACAGGTTTTCTTAAATTAAAATAAACATCACTCCAAACAGCCTTTTGGTTTGCTAAAGAAAATAAAATAAGCATCAAAGTGCTTAATGGATCAAAAAAAAAACCATAGATGTGGCAAAATAAATGGATCTTAATCCCTGTATAACTTGAGTAAATAAATACTGCTTTAATTCAGGAGCAGTTTTGCCTTTGGGGTTCTCTGTTCTGTTAACATCACCTGTCAGCAGTAATACCATGTAAATGAACAAGACTGAGCCCTTTCCCTTGCATCTTTGCTAATCCTCTTCCATTCTTCTAATCATGCGACACAGAAGCCAATATCTATTTTCATCAGGCAGATAGGATCTCTTAAGGAATTAAAGAGGTTTTCCACTTAGTTCTACAGTGGGCAAGGACACGGCTGTGATCTGGGGCTTTAGGGATTTCTTATTATGCACTGGCGCTTGCTGGATCGAAGAACTGAGTTCTGGTTACTGGATTTTTAATCCTCTTGTGGTCAGGGTTAGAACTTCCAGTTATTTAAGAACTTTGATTACTCAGCACTTGGCTTTTGATTGAGTGAACTTCTGAAGAGAGCACAGGACTGTGATTTCAAGTTAGCAGTTTTAAAGTAACTACTGGAAAAAATAGATAGGAAAAGCCCTGTGATTAAGCCACACTATCCCTTTTTAATTGACTTTCTGAAGCTATCTGATGCTTAACTCCTCATATGCCACAAGAAAAGGGAAATAAACCGAGTGAGTGCATTTAATGATTTCCCCTAAGGGGGAAATTCTATAAAATTTACAGGACTCCAGGCATTTGTGAAACAGAGAGGCCCAGCTTTAGCCAAGGGTAACAATTGATATATAGAGGGTTTATTATGAAAAAAGTTGAAGCAGATTCTACTTGTAGATAGAAATTCGCATGGTTGATGATTTAAGCCTTTAGGGAAAACATAGAAATAAGGCCATCATGACAATGTAGTTCAGACAGTGAACTTATAATTTTTAGTACAAAATATATCACAAATAAAAAATACTTCTGTACTGGTTAAAATAATTTAGACAGAATAAACTTAAATGTCTGTTCCTATGCAAAATGAAGCACTAAAGGGATCTGGTCTCATTCGTCTCATCCTACAAGGAAGTTATTAATGAGAGCTGATTTCCTTCAGATCTCTGATGCAATACACAACTTTGAGGAAGAAGAGTCAGTGGAAAGATTGGTTCTCTTCTCCTAGAGGCAGACTGTTGTAGATGCATACTCAGAGTCCTGCTTGGTCAAAGAGGGGGCTGCTATGCTTCTTGTCACATCTTGTGACCCTATTCTCTTCCTCTTGCTCTCTCCTGGCTGGGAAGATGGATGAAGTGCACCAAACCACAGTCTGTGAGTAGTCATACACAGTTCTGCTGAATCTGAAAGGCACGTGGCTGGCCAAATGCATTTGGGCCTTTTCCCAGGACAGTGGTGAGAAAGGATACCTGGACATTTGAGCCATTTTATCTTTTCTTTTTTGGACCACACAACCAGTAATAAGACATTTTGCCATTTTGGAAAGACTTGGGATAAAGCGCTCAAATATATATAATTTTTTCTTTTTTTAGGAGGTGCCTGGGATTGAACCCGGGACCTTGTACATGGGAAGCAGGTGCTCAACCACTGACCTATATCCACTCCCCTGCTCAAATATTTTAAAGTTACCTGGTGGAATAAGGATAATGGGGGGAAGAGGCCGCCTTTCAATTTTTGATGTGAGCACATAGAACTATCTATAACAAGAGGAAATTTCAGAATAATATAACTATCTGTAACAAGAGATCAGGTAAGGAAGCAAATCAAGCCCTGGTTGGATCCATAAAGAATGAAGATGAGGAAGAAAGTGAATGAGCTTGGCAACAAAATGAAGAAAGCTAGAAATGAATATACTCTAAGTGAAATGTTTTGATTCATTTTGACGTAGATTCTTGGCATCCTCAAATGATCTCTTTGCACTGTAAAATAAATTTTGTTTTGTGTAGCGTGGCACTTGATGTTTTACCTTGGAAGAGGTCCTAAGGAGACATATAGAGTAAAGGGTGTCCCATTTACAGAAATGGACAATTAGCTCATCCGGGGCAACCCCTCCACACAGAGCAATAATAAACTCTGGGCAAATTATATGAAAAAACCAGCAAGCTACCAAAATCAGAAAGAAATTGGAGAATTGGAAGGGAGTTAACACTTGAAAATAGCTGTGGCAATTTGAGATTATTTATGAATCCCTAAAAAAGAGATTATGTTTGTAAACTAATCTATTCCTTTGGTTGTATTAGATTCACCTGAGATGTCTTTGATTAAATTATATTAAGATTAGGGCTTTGATTCTACCATGTCAGTATGGCATGACTCTGATTGAGTCCCTGTCCCCTTAGTGAGCTGATACAAATGGACACTCACTAAGAAGACACATGGAAGAGGAGAGAACCTTGTCATTTCGGTAACATGTGACAGAAAGGAGAAGGCTCAAACAACTAAAGCCCTGAGGTGAGAGCTGAGCCATTTGACTGATAGTTTGCAGCTGAGCAGCTGCAAAAGCATGGAAAGAAATGAGTCCTATGCCAGACTGATATAGGAAACCCTGAGAGAAGATCCCTATGCCAGCTGATAGCTGAGATTGGAAGAAGCTGGGCTCATGGAGCCTTAAGAGGAAGAAGGAAGGAGAGACCAGGCAGAGATCATCTGCCATCTTGCTTCAACACATGGTAACAGACTTTGGTGAGAAAACAGCCTTGAGTTGGACTCTTCAGGGCCTTGAAACTGTAAGCTTTTACCCCAAATAAATACCCCTTATAAAAGCCAATAGATTTCTGGTGCATCACATCAGCACCCCTTTGGATGACTAATACAGTAGCACATGACAATGTGTGAGATTTCCATCCCTTCTCTCTCTCTCTCTCTCACTCTCTCTCTCTCTCTCTCTTTTCATGAGGGTAAGTTCCCGTTAGAACCACCCTGTGGAAGCTTGGTTAGAATGTGGTTAGAAACAAAACTGATATTACTAATTTGAGAAATCACATGACAAAGTTCAGGGTCACTGCAGCAAGTTAAAAGTGAAGAGTGGGATCCTGAAAGGAGAGAACTATGGAGAGTTTGCCTCAGAGTCTTCACTTAAAATTTATCCCAAATCTTTCTGAACCCTGAACTACATATGTGAGTCTGAACCCATGCTTCTCAGCTAAGGTTAAATGAGCTAAACAGAGGTTTTAGTTACTCATAATTGCAAGTATGGCAAAGTTTGAAATTGCCTTTCTCAAGTTAATGCCTGGTACAACCAAAAGTTAATGCTCTTCAGAGGACTATAACTGAATCCATATTTTTGACAACACATCTTTCCAAATGTCTGTGATGCAATGCAATATTTCTGGACATTCTAAGAAAAAATATATGTAAGCCATACTTGAGACAAAATGCAATCAGTGAAGAACAATTCCAAGATGAGTCAGTTATGGGAATTAACACACAGGAATTTTAATGCATCTATTAAACTATTCTCAATGATTCAAAGAAAGAATGGTCATAATTAATAGAAAGTTAGGGATTCTCAGCAGAAAAATAGGAACTAAATTATATCTTCTGTCTGGCCATCAATTAATTGGGTTCCTTGACTTTTCCATGATATAGTGACATCTTCTCCTTTCTTTTCTAGGTTCTGTTGAATTCTGGCTTCCAGCTCTTCCTGTTGCTGCTTCTCTCTATGTCTGAATTTCCTTCTGCTTATAAAGGACTTAAGTAATCTGGATTAAAGCACAGCCTGATTCAATTGGCCACATCTTAACTAAAAAGAACATTTTTAAAAGGTCTTATTTAAAATCTACACATACAGGAATGGACTAAGGAAAAGAATATACTTTCCTGGTGTACATAATGCAACATAAATTATTCAATCTCAAGAACAGAGGATGAAACGTTTGAAAAAAAAATAATAGAAAGATCCTCAGTGCCCTTCGGGGCTATATTCAGAGGTGAGCACATACAACTGGAGTCCCAGAAGGAAAGGAGAGAGAATGGAGCAGAATACATACGTGAAGAAATAATGGCCAAACAGTTTTCAAATTTGATAATAAAGTGTATCAAGTATTTAAGACAAGATGTCCCTATATTCTGGGGACTTGCTTTAGAATCAGCAATAAAAGGCATGCTTCCAGACTCTTATCAGATATAGGAATCTGTATCTCCTTTCTGTTACCCTTCCATCATGAACTGGAGTTTTCTATGCATTAATGGCAAGAGAAGATCTCTGCTGGTTTCTATCAGTCTTGTTACTGCAGATCATTCACTTCTATACACTCAGCTATGTCATTGCCTGCAGGTAGCATTCATGAACTCTCACTAATTCCTCCATTTATAGATAGATGTAGATATAGATATAGGAATGGATATAGGTATGGATATAGATGTGAATATGAGCATAGACACAAATCAAGATATAAACATAGACATAGACATTAGATAGAGATGTTAGATTTGGATAGATAATTATATAGACATAGATAATATATATAAATATAGATTTAGTTGAAGATAAAAGAAAGAGGAAGAACATGTTGCCAAAATCAATTTTCAAATTGTTCTCAATAGCCATACCAAATCTTGGTTTTCACTTGATACTTTTGAACTTTTGGAACTCTTGCACTAAATTCCCTAAAATTAGAATACCCACTTTTTTCTCTAGAGGACAATTTGAATGCATGGTTTGAGTGTTGCCTCTTTCGTTGTACCCTTTTTTACATTGGCAGAAGGTAAGATATGAGTGAAGTGATTGAGATTTACGACTTTGGAAAGTTTTAAACATTTCTGGGTCTTATTTTTCCTTTGGCAAGAAGAGGCAAACTATTGCCTAGTTCATAAAACCGTTGCAATGTTTAAATGTTTAAAATGTGCCATGCTTCTTGTAGCTGTATGCTGAAAATTCCCAATTTTTAATCACCAGCCCTGACCAGTCCTTTGGACTCAGGACTCACATGTCTCAGTGCTTTCTTTCTTTTTTCAATATCTTCAAAAGTGTTCATGTCAGCCTTAGGAGGGTTCTTCTCTTCTAACTTCCCTTTTTTTTATAAAAGATAAATATTATTGATATATATATTAATAAAGCATAAATCCAAAGTATGCAATCAATACTATTTGGTATTGTTTTGGTCAGCCACAGGAGTGCCTTTTGAAATATACCAAAGATTGGTCGGTCTTTATAAAGGGTATTTATTTGGGGTAGAAGCTTACAGTTACCAGGCCACAAAGCATAAATTTCTTCCCATACCAGAGTCCACGTGTTGGAGGAAGATGGCTGCCGACGTCTCCAGGGTTCAGGCTTCCAGGTTCCTCTGTTC
>PVKH010009601.1:0-18713 GCA_004027955.1 Chaetophractus vellerosus
GTTGTGGGGTATGGGACAGGAGAGGGGAATTATAGAGGGTCATGAGGAAACTTGGGGGGAATGATAGATATGTTCATTATTTTGATTGTGGTGATAGCTTCACAGATGTATATATATATATGTCAAAACTTAATCAAATTGTTCACTTTAAGTTTATGTACTTTATTGTGTGTCAATCATACCTTGTTAAAATAGTTAAAAATCAATAAGTGTAGTTTACCAAATTAACAGTATAAAGAAAAGAATCCATAATCATCTCAACAGATTTAGAAAATCTGTTGATTTCAATTTCCATTCATGATTAAAAAAAAAAACTCAGCAAACTATGAAGGCAATTTCCTTAAACTGTTAAAGAATATCTACCAAAAGAAAACCTAAAACAACAATCATATTTAAAGGTGAAATTTTGAAAGATTTCCCTTTGAGACTGGGAACAAGACAAAAACACCTTCCCAGAGCCTATCACTGCCTGCTTTATTATGCCGCTCTAGGATTTGGGTGACACTGTTCACAACCTCAGCTCTACCAGTGAACTAAGCAGTCTAACGCCCTACTTCTAGTCAGTGACTGGTTAGGGCAGGAGCAGGCATAAGTCACTCAATGCACATTAATTCCTTGGTCACAGTGCTTGTGTCAGAAGGCAGCATATGACCTCAACTGATCCAATCACAGGAAGCCAAGAGCTTTTGTCTGGGAGTATAGAAGTTCTTCATTTTTATGGAGAGTGTAGTGTTAAAAATGTCATGCCAGGTCCTGCTGCAGCCATTTCTACTACAATAAAGGGCGCCATAGAGGAAGACAGAGTGAAAAGAATCACAGAGAAATAGCAGCCAATGAAGAATAAATTAATTGTATGTGAAAAGTTCCCTTCATTTTTTGAGCCAGAGAGAATCTGGTTCTCTTTTATTTGGATCCCCAAAAATCCTAACTAATATAGTTTGGTTGCACAAAGTACCATAATTAGTCAAAGCAGTGAATAGAATCAGACTGACAAAAGTCAGAAGAAAATAAAGAAAATATAAAAGAAAATAATCCAAAGGCACGGTAGAAAGTCAGAAACCAAAAATTTCCTCCAAGGATTGCTGTTATGATTAAGTGAAATAATATATGTAAATCGCCTAGCACAGCGCTGGATGGACAGCAAGCTATCAATATTAACTGCAGAGAGAAACAGCTAATGGGAGCACCAGGCTGTAGCTGGACACCCAGAGAGGCAGGAAACAGACTCTTTTATCAAAAGCATTTTCTAATAATTTGAAATCATATAACTCTCTTGAGTGAAAAAGCCTTTAAGTTTAGGCGCCCATGAGGGATAACAGTTAGCTTTTACCGAAAGCCTATATTTGTGAATTTACATCCACTTATTTTTCATAAGGACCCTGAAAGATAGGTATTATTCCCAACTGACATATCAGGAAACAAGCTCAGAGAGGTGAAATGACTTAGCTGAAGTCTCAGCTCGTTAAGTGGGGATACCTGCTTTTACCACTGGTCCCAATTGCTGAGCCTGTGCTCATTCTCCACCGCGGGCTGCCTCTTTAATGTAAGATGCACATGAATTATATCAATTTAAATAGTTTATGTAACCGCAGGACAGTGCAATTTCCAGACCCATTCTATATTTTAGCTTTTTTTTTCTTTTTATACCTCAGACCTGTTTCGTCATAACAAAGCTATTTACTAAACACAGCACGACAAATGCACAGATTAATGAAGAGAAATATTTTTAGATAGTAGCAACCCTATATGATGCCAGTCATCTGGAAAACAGCTTCTTAGCAAAAAGAAAACAACACTTCTTGAAAAAGAAGTATGAGAGACTTAACACTACTGACAATTAGACCTAGAAAACTATGTGCTTTAGAAAGAACAGATAATTGTATAATCTTCGGACCTGTTAAACAATAAAATATGAAGGCAGTTGTATAAGCACTGCAAGAAACAAAACAAAATAAAATTGTATTTACTTTTCTTCCACAGAAGACAAGACTAGCAAATGAAAACTATTTAAGTGACAACTCTCCTAAATAGTGCTGGCTTGAATGTTTACTTAATATTGCAATGATACAAAACAAGAGCTTCCCAAATCATGTAAATTCCAACGACAGTTATAATACAGAATAAACAAATGATATGAATAATTAAATAACAATGTTATATCTAATTACTCTTCCTAATAATCTCCCAAATAGTGTAGTGAACCCTACTATTGATATATTACACAGCCTATGATGTTTTTGTTAAAATAACAAATAAGAGAATAACAACTCTAATTGGGCCAAAACATATATGTAAAAGGATACTATTAAATTCTGTAATTATCGTATGAAAATTCATTTACTGTTTCATGGTCTTTGGATATCTAATGTCACTGTTACCTGACTCCACCTTCCATAGAAGCAGGAGCTGCCATGGTGGAGAAATGATGTTAGTAACATTACTACATTAGCCTCTTGCTTGGAACTCTAACCCAGTGGGCCAGTCTGTAATGGCCTACCTGGCTCAGTGCCCTTGCTTCCCTTTCCTGTGAGCTGAATCTATTAAATTAACCCTGACTTACAGCTATGCATCTGACACAGTGGCCAACTCTGGCCCTCGGCAGGGGAGGTGGATGGGGATAATATGAGAAATCCTTTGTTAAGTTCTCCCTGCCTCTGCCCTGAATTAATTGTCTTCTGGTTTTGCTCTGAATTTACTCCAGTCCATTGTACCTGGCATCCTTGTCTTGTACCCTAGTTTCCAATGGTTGGGTTTCCTACTGTGAGGTCTCAGTTACCTTGTTATGGGTCCCTAATACTTCATGGGAGACTTCAGTGATGCCCAGTGCTTGTTGGCATGGACATTTTTAAAAGGAATTACCTTGGTATTTGATCCATTTACTCAATAATTTGGAACGTGGCCTCTCTTAAGGTCATTTTTCACCAGTTCTACACTTACATTAATACCTATTGGTGGATTATGAATCTACTTTTCAAATTCATGGGAAGCAGTATGGCACAGTGGTTGACAGTGTGGTTTCCACAATCATATTTCTTTGTTCTGAAAGCAGGCACAGCTATGTATGACCTTGAGGGAGTTTCTTAACCTCTGTATACCTCGATATTTTTCATTTCCAAAATAGTTGGATAATGATATCACCTACGTCACACATGAATAATCCATGTATATTACATAATACTGTGCCTAATAAAGAACAAACTCTCAACAAATGGCCACTGGTGCTATCATTATTACAATTCCTATATACCCATCTATAGAAAGCAGAGTGCCTGCCTAATTCCACATGTCTATTTGTTTCTGTTCTGCTTCCGTACTTGGATGTAAACGCCTCCTTCCTAGTGTAGTTTATAATAAATGTGGTCACTTTCCCAACAAAGAAAGTCATCAGGGATTGAGGGTCATTACTTGCAGCTATCTCTCCTTTCCTTTCAAAGAGGAAGGGGCTATCATTTACCCAGCCCAAACCTGTTCATACTTCTCTATATCTGTGATATGCTACTTTTATAGCCAATCTGTCATCATGGCTTATCTCAACGAGCAGCTGGAATTTAGCTTTCTGAACAGATGATGTGGAAGCTATGCAAAATCAAGCCAAAATGAAGATAACTAAAATACTGGCCTGCTCCATTCCTCTGAGGCCGCTTCGATCCTCAACCTTGGAATTTTTAAGATGTGACCTGAGAGGTGCTATCTGAAAATAGACACATATGGACTTTTGCATCTCCTTTCATAATTCTAAATACTTGTGAGAGTTTGTTAAATATGAATAAGAATAAAGATGAAATGGCATAGCATTAATTTATGATTCTTTCTTACAATGTGCAATGTTTGTACCATTATTCATGGACATAATGATATACTGGATTGATAAAAGCCTTAAAATATCAGAAATAAATATCACAAAGAGTATTACATGTGCTTTACCTTCAGAGCAGGGGAGAGGTACAGAATTAGTATGCATATTTACAAATGGAATAAAAGAAATGAGAGATAAAGCAAATATACTCTAAACTCTTACAAAGAAGAGTTAAACATGAAGCTAGGCCCATAAACATTTAATACTTACCTAAAATGCCTCTGGAAAAATAAAAACTTCTTCCTCTCTGGAAAAAGATACTTTAATCATACACAGGTATTAAGGATGGACTTAATGCTACCTATACCCTAATAGTAATAGTCTAGCTTGGAAGCCAGAGCTTCCATATTCAGCTCATGGTCAGGATTTGTACCCAAAAACTTACAGATTGATCTTCAGAATACATGTGCCGTCACCAAAATAACAAGCTCTCACACAATTCCATAGGCTCGGGCAGCTTTTCATTATATCAACCAAATGCCATGATAAAAATTCTAAATGGGTTTAGAAAAATTATATTACTTTTCTTAAAAATCAAAATGGATGTTTATTAAGAGTTGGCCTGGATGCTAGGAACACCACATAATTTTCCACGTCAATTCACAAACTAATTTGGGAGTAATTTTATATTTTCTTAGTTAGTGATAAGCGTTGATTCACTATGAGGGAGTGGTCAGGACTGAAGGGAGGGAAGTAGCTGCTGCCAGATCTAAACCTGGGGCAAGAACATCAAATCGTAAAGGACTCTGTGTTCCACTCCCAGGGCTGAACTCTGTCACTTCTGCCAGTATTTACTTCTCCCCTCTTTGGTTTCACTTAGGGATTGATTACCCAAACTCATCTTGTGGTCCATGGCCTATGAATTACCCCAGTGTTATGTAACTTTGCAGGAGTAGATCACAGAAAGTACATCCACAGCTGTTTAAAATTAACACTCTTCTTTCTTATCATAAATGGCTGGACTCTTTTCCTGACATCAACACATTATTGAAAGTTCTGTACTGTAAATTCTTTGTCCTTCCTGACTCTGCCCTTTCGGGCCTGCCTACAGCCAGGAATAACAAAGGATTGTCTGTCAGAGGAAACTGGGCCTCACAAATGCACATAAAAATTCCAGAAGCTTAATGCCTTTGAAAGTTGGGTCCACACTTATCCAGGAGATTCAGTATTTGCTTACTTATGCATTTAAATATTTTTTTGTTTGTTTTGAATTTTTAACTATGGGGTTGGCTGCCACCTCCCAAAGCATCCAGTGTATCATGTGAATTCATTGTAACGTCCTAAGTCCTGGGGCCATGCTGGTGCCCCCTGGGGTCTCTGCAGTAAATACAAACAATTAAGGACAATATATTATATGGATAGTATGGATAATATATTATCTACTCATTTCCTTTATGCACTATCAAAGATAAAGATCACTAATAGTTCAACTTGATGCCCAAAGACTTAGGGTTACAAAACTAGAACACAAACAAGCAATAGAGTAGATCTTCATTGTGACAATAAAATCTTTGAAACCAAAAAAGAACATATAAAAATTGAAATACGACAAAACTGTAAAGAGGATGTTAGTCCTGTCACTCCTCATCTATTAAAAGAAAAAAAAGTGTTATGACATAATTTTATTTGCAACCAACCTTTAAAAACATCTTTGATATATTTCTTTTCTTTGTGATTTAGACTGCTAAAAATGTAGCAGTTTATTTTTAAATCACCCTATTTAATGATGAAAATAACATACAAGACCGAGTCACAAGAGCCAGGTGCTTTTCTGCTCCAACCGCACTCTGCCAAGCCATATCTCAGCTCTCCGCTGCAGGAGATGCACAACTCCCTGCTAGATTGGAGTCAAGGGCTGTATATTGTGATTGTTTGTATCCCTAGTAACTAGCATGGCTCATAGCACACTGTAGATACTCAAATATTACTTGAAATTGTTGGAATTGGCGTTAACTATGGCCAGTTAAAGGGCTCTGTCATTGCCTTGCTCTCAGGCTTTCTTGGTCATCTTTCCACAGTTTAGGATTTGAGGACTACGCATTTCCAACCACATAGCAGGAATGAATTTAAGAGCAATCTCCCTTCCCCTCCATGCTATCTACTTTTTTTGCCCCACAAACACAATCAGTAATGTCTGTAGAGTACTATACAATATAAAGTTCTTTTGCATATTTTATTTTCATCTGACTCTTATAACAACATTTGGAGGTAGGTAAAGCAGACATAATCCTCATTTAACAGATAAGAAATGAGAGGTGTTGGAAAGTTAAAGAATTTGGTCAAGGTCACACATAGATAAAATGCCTTTATACAATGTTGTTTATTGAGACCAGGCTTTCAGTAACAGATCCCATAGCTCCTATGTTCCAATCTGGAAACTTGAGGCACCCCACTTCCAAATTCTTCTCACATTCAGGACTTGCCTCCTCTTTCACTCACTATCTCTTATTATTGCTTATATGTCTGAATACTCCACAATAAAATGCTTTGTTTAAAAAATATAATAATGTTTTGTGAAATAAATGATTGTTAAGTAAAAATTGGTGCCACTATAATTATGGAATAGAAAAAAGCATCATTCTTCTCAAATTAGCATTAATGCAGTGTCTTTGGGAAGGTTTTATTTAAAGGAGTTAATGTCTTCCAAATTACTTGGAAAATTGCTTTCTAGATTAAAAATGGACTAATTTTGAAAATATTGGAAATGAGTAGGAATTAAAGTTTTTTTGGTCAATTGGTTTTTGGCCCCTCCCTACCAAAAATAATTGACAGGACTTAAAATTTTAGGGTCAAATCATGCAAAATAAGACAGTGGCATGGGCTTATCTAGAAGCAGAAAGTAGTTTTTCAGCTATTTCTAAAACTGCTTTAGGCTATTTAAACTTATACCAACATTTAAATTCTGAGCTCATGAACAAATCAAGCTCTTGGACTCCTGAGATTCACTCTGAATAGCTAATAAGAAAAGTGGTCTGGGAAAAAACTATAGAAAAATCTTGCGCTCAGATTTATTCTGTATTTTTTTAAAATCACATTTTTGGAAAGAGGTAGGAAGTATGTACAATTCTATAGATAGGCTTTTTCTTAGCTATATTAAGTTAAGTATTTTATTTCTAATCTAAATAAAAATAGCTCTTTCTTACATTAGATGTTTTCAATTCACACCATTTAAAGTTATTTGAACAAAATTGTCAAAGTTGAAAATTTAATGAAATTCAGAGTGATATCAGGGAAATTGATGTAGCAGAGACCTCAGGGGCTGTTCTTCTCCAGAAACACTGAAAAACATTACAAAAGCTGTCAGAATCAACTTTCTCAGAACTCTGGAAGATAGTCAAAGTTTACAGTAACTAAACAAATCCTCGGACAGAAGAAAAGAAATTTGGGAGAGGAACTTGGCTTTGAAAAGCTACTGCATATACAGGGAAATAAGAAAGTCACACACATGCACAGGGCAAGATACATACTCAGAAAAGACCTGAGAAGACCATAAGCTTTCATCTCTGGCTCATCTTTAGACTCAGCACAAACAGGAAGGGATGACTAAAGCAGAGATGTAAACAGCCCTGCTGTGTGTGTATTGAAGGAGTGCCCAAACACAGAGACAGTCTACAAAATCTAGAGAATATTTTTTTCCTTTTGTTTTCTTTCTTTTCTCTATTTTTTGTAAACCATAATATTCAAAATGTCTAGTTTTCAACAAAAAATTTAAATGAACAGAAACTGCCTCTGACAAAGCACAGATATTGGACTTACTGTACAAAGACTTTAACTCAACTGCCTTAAATATGCTCAAAGATTAAAAGAAACCATGGGCAAGGAACTAAAGGAGACCAGAATAATGTATAAAAACATAAAATAATAGCAATGAAGATATATAAATTATAAAAAGGAACCACAGAAATTTTGGAACTGCAAAGTACATAGCTGAAATGAAAAATTCACCATACAGTGTCAACAGAATATTTGAAAAGTAGAAGAAAGATTCAGAGAACTTGAAGATAGGGCAAATGAAATTATACAGTTGATGAAGCAGAAAAAAAAAAAGAATGAAGATAAATGAACAGAGCCTAAGGAACCTGTGGGACACAATCACACATACCAACATATATGTTATTGGGATCCCAGAGGAAGAAGAGAGAGAGAAGGGGCAGAAAGAATATTTGAAGAAATAAGGGCCAAAAACTTCCCAAATTTGAGAAAAGACATGACTCTACACATCAAAGAATCTCAGGAAATTCCAAATACAATACACTCAAAGAGATCCATGCCATGACACAAAATAATCAAACTGTCATAAGCCAATGCCAAAGAGAATCTTGAAGCAGCAAGAGAGAAGCAACTCATCATATACAAAGGATCCTCAATAAGATTAACAACCAATTTCTCATCAGAAACCACAGAAACCACAAGACAGTGGGATGACATTTAGAGGGCTAAAACAAAACAAAACAAAACTGTCAATCAGAAATTCTGTAATTGGCAAACATCCTCACAAGTGAAGGAAAACCCACAAAAACGTTCTGTACAACATTTCTGGCAAGAAGTGGAAGACACATCTTTCTCAAAGCTCCAGAAAACAGTTAAAGGATTGCAATAGCAAGACAAGCAATGAATAAAGAAAAAGGTTACTAAAAAGCAGTAGGATCTCCTGGCACCCTGGGCGGGCCCTACCCCATCCCCACCAACTCAGCACAGAGTCAGCCTGCACTCCAAGTACAGATCCCTGGTCCCAGTTCTAGAGGTGACAGAGTAATCCTTGTGCATATACAGGGAGTATATATGTCTGACCCAACTTGTCTGATGGTGGCCTGAGGGATCTGCCTTCCCAGAACTTGCTCTGTGTATAGAACACAGTTCACTGAGCTTCCCTGAATAATACTGTAGGAGACCAGTAAAGGCACTGCCTGGGGCAAGGGACTGCTGGCTGATGAACATAGAATGTAGTGCCCAGGATGGTGAGAACACTGTTTCTGAGGGAAGAGAGGACATTCAGAACCATGTAAATGGGGGAATTCCTAGGGTCACACATTCATATCCAAGACAAGATGCATGCACAGAGAGGATCAGAGCGGCTCCTATGCTTTAGCCTCAAACTATTCTCTCAACTCATTTAACAGATAAGCCCTGAAAGAGAGCTCTCCCACAGGTCAATCTGCAAAAACTAGGAAAGGTGTTCTCTTTTTTTCCTTCTTCTTCTTCTTCTTTTTTTTTTTCTTAGCTCTTAGTATTCAAGGAAAGCTCCCTTATAACACTAGCTGGATACGAGTTTAAGGAACAGATGCCTAGAGTTTTAAAATTCCAATGATAACACATTAACATATTGAAATGTTCAGGTTACAACAAAAGATTACAAAATATAAAAAGAGACTGGAAGTGACAGTCCAGGCAAAAGAGAAAATTAAAGCATTAGAAACCATCAACGAGGAGGACCACACCTGGGACATATCAGACAAGGATTATTGAAAAATGATCCTAAATATGCTCAACGAGCTAACAGAAAACATGGACAATGCCCTAAAGGAAATCAGGAAAGCAACAGATAAACACAATGTCGATATCAATACTTAAGGAAGAAAACATGAAAAAGAAGCAAAGAGAATTGAAGACTACAGCTATGAAAGAAATAAAAAATTCCCTAGAAGGGTGCACTAGCAGAATGGAGCTGACAAAAGCAACAATCAGTGAACTTGAAGATAAGACCATTGAAATAATTCAGTCTGAGAAGGAGAAAGAAGAAAGAATGAAGAAAATTGAGCAGAGCCTGAGGAACCTATGGGACACCATTAAGCATATTAATATATGCATTGTGGGAGTCCCAGAAGAAGAAAGTGAGAAAGGGGCAGAGAGAATATTTTAAAAATAATGGCTTAAAACATCCGAAATTTAACTAAAGATATAAATATACAAATCCAAAATGCTAAATGAAATCCAAACAGGATAAATCCAAATAGATGCAGCTGCAACAGATTATAATAAAACTGTCAAATGCCCAAAATAAGGAGAGAATTCTGAAAGCTGCAAGGGAGAAGCAATGAGTCACATACAGGGAAGCCTCAATAAAGCTAAATGTCTATTTCTCATTGGAAACCATGGAGGCAAGAAAGCAGTGGGATGACATATTTAAAGTGCTGAATGCAAAAAATTGCTACCCAATAATTCAATAACTGGTAGAATTGTCTTTCAAAAATGAGGGAGAGATTAAGCCATTCTCAGATAAAAGCTCAGAGAGTTTGTCACCACTAGACTGGTGCTACAAGAAATGATAAAGAGTTCTGCACATTGAAAAGAAAGGACAATAGATGACAGATAGATCAAAGTCACATGAAGAAATAAAGATGTGTGACAGCTTGAAGTTTTGTGAATCTCAGAATAGGTCATGTTCTTAGAACAAATCCATTCCAGTAGGTGTAGGGCCCTTTTATTGGACTGCGTCAGTGAGCCAGCCAGAAGATACTGACCTCAGGAAGAAGCAAGCCTTCTAGCCCCTGAAACTGTGAGTCAAACAATTCCTGTTGCTAAGCCAGTATGTATTTGTTTTAGCAGCTAGGAAACTAATACAACACTATTAATAAAATATAAGATAGCATACCTTTACTGTTTTATGAAATTTGCAGTTGAATAAATATCTGTCATTTGAAAAATTCATAAGTGTGCCTGGAGAGAGCTCTAACACATCTCACTTATTTAAAATAAACTTTATAAAGTGTATTAAGATTTCTTTAAAAAAGAAAAATAAAACAATAGGTCAGCATAAGTGCTTGGAAGTCCAAGCATTCTCAACAAACAAAATTCTATCTTCAAAAAAAAAATTCTATGTTGAGAAGATAACCAATGACAAAAGCACGCTCAACTGCTTGAGCCACCTCCGTTCCCCACCAATACCATCATTTTATAAATTATTCAGTACAAGATTAGAGAAATTATTTGAATTAAGAAAGTTACACTTGGATGTTAACCTGACAAAATGTGCTGACATAATATTTGAAATCTATGTAGTGAGAGAGCAGAAATGAAGAATTCCTTGGCAATATAAAAAAATAAGTTTAACAGAAAATAAGACTTTTAAAGCTCTATTGTTCTATAACTTGTGACCCCAAATGCAACAAGAGCAAAGTTTTAGGTATAGGAGATCATTTAGGACCAACTATTTTGGTCAAAAGCCTTATGAACTATCTTAACTAATGGGTATGAGTTATAACATTAGATATTAATTAATTCTAATGAATTAATCTATGAATTATTCTTTAATAATCTCTATTATATACTACTAGTATTTCCTTATACTAATCCTCTTTTTAGAAATCTCCAATTGGTCTGCTTTATCTACCATAAAAAGTCTCAAATCCAAACTCCTTAGGGTAGCTAATGTGGCATTCAAAATCCTCTATCATCTTGCCCCAATTAATTTTTCCAATCTTATTTTCTTTTTCCCCATAGTATGAATGCATTACTCTTGATAAGCTGATTTAGTGCTACAAAAACATATCATAAGCAGGGAGCAGATGTAGCTCAGTGGTTGAGCGCTTGTTTCCCCATGTATAAGGTACTGGATTCAATTCCCAGAACCTCCTAAAAAAAAAAGAATATATATATATGTCATGAGTATGTTGTTCCTCTCTTGTAAAACAGGCATCCAATTTGACCTCTCTTAAGGTTCTGCTTAAGTTGTACCTCTTACACTGAAGATTTCTTAGTTAACTCCATCTTCCATGAGTCTTTTACCTCTAATTTCAATAACATTTATTGTCTGATTGCATATGGGAATTATCACATAATTGTCTTGAATTCTTGAACTTTTCACATGTATCTTATCTCTTCCTGGTAGATTCTAATGGCTTTAAGCATAAATTCCATATCTGAGATATATTACTACAGGTTTCCCTTCCAAGATTCATTCTCCCTTTCTATCTTATGAATAGAATCCCGATTTTGCTTGGATAGCAACGATCCCAGTTAAAGATACTCACCTAACGAAATTCCCTGGTAGACAGAGATGTCCATGTGACCTTAATTCTGACTAAAGTAAAGCAAAGTGATAAAGAGCATAAATCTTATAGAGACCTCCAGAAAAGTTACTGTTTTCCTGACATAAAGAGACAGAAACATGGATGTTAGGACTGGAGGTGGAAGACTCTCATGTGATCACAAAGACAAGAAGCTACATGTTAAGGACAAAAAAAAAAGCCTGGGACACTGATGACATCATGGTGCAACTGAATCTCCCTAGGCTGTCTACCACTAGATTTTTTTTTCATTTTAAAAATTTTATTGAAGTATATATCATTCATACATGAACATACATAAGTGTATAGTAAAAGTTGTAAACTTAAAAAACAAACATGCATAACATACAGGGCTTAAGTACATCACCTCACCAACACCTTGTACGACTCTGTGATGAAACTGAAAGCCACTGAGGGTACATCTGAGTGGATTGTACAAGGCATGGGTCTGTATAATACGGTGAATCCTGTGGTGGAAGATGGACTGCAGTTAAGAGAACAAATATGAGAACGTTCTCTCATGAACTATAATGAATATATAATACTAATACAGGGTGTTAATAATATGGTAGGCTGAGGGACAACACACCAAAAATAAGATATGGACTATAATTAGTAGTAACATTTTGACAATGTTCTTTCATCATTCATAACAAATGTTCTACAATAATGCAAGGTGGTGGTGAGGGGGTGATTTTGAGAAAATATCTCCTGTTAGAGTAAGCTACTCTAATTGGTTTTCAGCCAAATGCAATCCTAAGTGATATATCTTAACACTATTTTAATGAAATAAAATTACAGTCTCATTAGCCATATTTCAAGTTCTCAATAGCCCCATGTATTGGATTATACAGATGTAATATTCCCATCATTGCAGAAAGTTCTAATGGATAGTGATGACCTAGAGTCTCTCTTTTTGATGTCAGAGATAAGTTAAGGAAGCCCTGTTACCACAATTTTTCAATATTTTACTAAAATAGGTTTGAACCTATGCAATTGGTCAAGAAAGGAAAATGAGATTTAAATAATGAAAAGGAATGATTGTCTATGTGGAAAACCCAGGAAAATTAAATAGAAATCTATTCTAAGAAGGAAATAAATAATTTTTAAAATTAGAACATGGACCCAGTTATTTATATGAGTTACTGTTCATGACAAAAGTGGAATCTCAGATTTTAACAAAGAGCTTTAGAAAAAACAAAGTTAAAAAAAATATGCCTTAAGAGAAATTCTATATTACTTGACGTTTTTAGAGTTAAAAAAGAAACCACAAAAGTCCTAGAAGGAAACAGAGCTCAATAATTCTAAAATATTTGTACTGGGAAGGAATTCCTAAACCTGATCCCAAAGGCAGAAACCATAACGAGATTGACAGATTTGATTCATAGAAATGTAAACCTTATGTACAGTGAAAAACCCACAATAAACAAATGTAAAAGACAAACAGAAAAATGACAAATCATGGGCTTTGTTAAATAAATTACAGTACATCAATGAAATGTCAAATGTCATGTAGCCTTTCGCAATGATCATGGGGATACATATTTATTTGCATGGAAAGATATTTGCCAAAAAAGATTATATCTAAGTGTTTTAGTTCAATAATAAGCTGCTCAACGCAGATACCATGAATGTGTTGGCTTTATCAATGGGAATTTATTAGTTTACGAGCTTATAGCTTTGAGGTTGAGAAAAATGTCCAAATCAAAGGCATCATCAGGTGGTGTTTACATCATGAAGACTGGCTGCCGGAAATCCTGGACTATTCTGTCACAAGGAAAGGCACATGGTGGCATGATAATCTCTCCCTTCTCTTCCGGGTTTTGTTGCCATCAACTTCCTGTTTCCATGGCTTTTCCTCTCTGTATTTATCCTGTTTATAAAGGGCTCCAGTAAGAGGATTAAGACCCACCCTGGGCCACACTTTAACTGAAATAACCTCATGAAAATCTACTTTCATTGGGCTTATACCCACAGGACTGGATTAGCTTTAAGAACATGATTTTTGGGGGCATATACAGTTTCAAATCACCACACTAAGTATGTGTAATGTGCTCCCAGTTTTACTTAAAAATTATATACCTAACTGTAAATTTACATAATTAATTGTGAAATTAAAATTTGGGGAGAATATATACCACAATCTTAAAAGCAGCTATCTTTAGATGGTGGTATAATGGTATATTTTCTCTTTTTATTTAAGCTTTACTTTCTTATTAAATATTAATTGGGTAATAAAGAAATAAAAAGAGTATTTTATAAGTTCTTGTGGTGAAAAACTGCCACGACATTTTTTATTACTCTCTTTTTTTATTTGAGAAGTTATGAGTTAACAAAACAATCATGCATACCATATATGATTCCCATACATCACCCCACTACCAACACTTTGTATTGTTTTGACACATTTGTTACAAAAGATGAAAGAACATCATCATAATATTACTGCAATCTATAGTGCTTAGCTTGTATTTGGTGTATTTTCCCTACAAACCATTCTATTATTAACACCATGTATTAGTATTGTATATTAGTTACAGTTCATTAGAGAACCTTCTCATATTTGTACTGTTAACCACAGCAGCCAAGACATTTTTGACAAAGAAAGAAAAATGAGAGGTAATTCCTATTTAACTGTGGTCATTTCTAAGTGGAATTACAGGGAATTGCAATTCTTTTCTTGGCATAAATATTTTCAATATTTCTTACAGGAATATGTTTACTCTTTCAGTCAGAATGAAATAAATTTATCAAATGTAACTGTCTCCTATACAGCTACAGCTTACACAGCTGCTTTATAAAAGGAAATATGCTGACCAATGGGCCGATTGACTAACAAAGAATGGACGTTTGCTCCTCTGTTTCACACCTACTGCTTGGGCCATATTCAATAAGCTATGTGGGCAAAATCAGAAATATAGCCATTTTCTCATTTTATTCTTTCAATGTTATCACTCCTGTTTAGATGCTGGGAGATGGGAAGCAGATAGTAAATCTGCAATACTGGCAGTTACTAAAATGGTTTTATGATCTATGGCAATAGATTGATGTACAGATTGTTTCTGGTAATGTGAAAGACAATACATTCGCCTGGTTATCCAAAGATCACACTCACCCTAAATACATTAGTAGAAGTAATTAACAAACTTCCAAAAGATTTTTGCATCTCCAGAAATAAATAAAAGCTCAGACAGTATAAAGTCTCTAGCTCCAAATGGAAAACAATCCAAAATTTGCCTCTGCTAAAATACTAACATCACCACACGGTCACCACTACTATACAAATTCATTCATTCATTTGGTTATTCATTGGCCTACAACGAACACCTACTATGTGCCAAGCACTATGGCAGACAGCGGGTAGAGCTTACAGTCAAACCCTGATCAAATATAAACATGTTATACCCCTGATTGAAATCCTGCACTATCTTCCCATTGTTCTTAGATAATGATCAAATTCTGCACGATCTCATCTCTTGACCTCTGCACTGCCCAGTCTAGTACATGCTCTGCTCCTCCCATCACAGAACTTTTGTACATGCTGCTCCCCTGCTTGAAATGTTCTTCCTGGTCCCCTGCTAGCTCCTGCTTAACCTTCACATCTAACCTTATTTGCTAATTCCTCAAGGAAGTCTTCCTGATCTTCCTGGCCAGGCCAAACACTTCTTGTATATACTTTCATAGCTCCTTGTACTTTGTGATGATCTGATTAATGTGCATCTGCCCCAATACACTGAGAGCTCCTTGAGGGCAGGAGCATGCCTATAAAACCCATTGTTAGATGCCCAGTGCCTAGCACAATGCCTGGTTCATACGAGGCACCAGTTTATGGAATGAAAGTTGTTGTGTGACTGTCTGGACCATCCCCACTTCAACCTTGTGTTTTCTGTACACTCATCCAACACAAATGCCAAATATCACAAGTTTGGCTTCCTTAATGTGTTGAAGCTGGAAATATAATTAGAAACTGCATCACCTCTATTTAAGTCTTCCCTCTTGGACAACCTACATTGTAAATAACCACTATTCTTGCCTCACTGCTGAGAAACTCAAAAGAAAACTTTCTTAACCCATCCATTGATTTAGTCTCTCAGTGAATGTTTATTAAGCATGTATGATGTGGTAGGTACCAGATGCTAGAAATAAATTAGAAAAAAACAAGGAATAAAGAATGGCTCCTGGCATCATGAAGCATACAGGTTTGCTCTATTTGGATATTCAAGCACTGATTATACCCTACCTTGCTGGTCAGTTAGAGATGGAAATAATGAGTCTGAATATTGTATGGGAAAAATGGTGCTGTAACACAGTACAAAGACAGAGAAACAGTCTATGTCATTTAAATATCTGAAACACAGGATGAGGAAGAACTGGAGAGACTCAAGTTAAATTTATCTTTTGGTAAGTGAATCACTTTCTCTAATATTTAGAAATTAAATATAACCAGTAATGCAAATGTATATGAACACTATAATCCTAAATTTAAAATAAAATTAAAATTGTATATGCAAACATAGAACCAGAAAAGTGTCCACAGCCAGGACTGGGTATAGAAGACACCAAGGCCGGGCTTCACAATCATTCTTTCAGCCAAGCTCTTTATCTCAGCAGAGCAAGGACTAACAGAAGTCAGGTTGCACTCTTAAAGCCAAGGATCAACCTAAACCCTATATAACACATTTCACATATCAGGTGCATGACACCAGATTTAAGTATCATTGTAATGCTATACTTTAATAGTGGATTGAGTCTTGAGAAAGTATTTACAAGTTTATTTAAATAGGCAGAAATTTGGATTTTGAGTCCAAAGTGTTCACCATCAGGATTCTCTATTTTCTCAAACCAAGGTCTATGGATATATTATTACAGATCTTCAAATTCTTGATGATATTTTAAAAATGTTTTAATACTTATAACAATCTAAAAAAATAAATGTAATGATTTTGTGCATCTTTGGGATCTCCCAATGCAAGTGAGTACTGCCACAATAATTTTGTGCGGTGGTTTGTATGTACAATTGAGTTTATGCCAAACAGTATCAGGGCAAGATGTATGAATAGAAGGCCTTCAGGCCTTCAGCATCATCTTTGTACTGACTCGTATTAATTTATTGAAAATAAGTGTGGTCATAAATATGCAAAAAGAAATTTTCTATTTCCTAGCAATGATTGCATTAGACATCTATTTAATAAAGATGTCAATAAGGCTCACAACCCTCAGGTGATGAAGTTTTACAGAGTTACCAGGCAATACATCTTTAACGTGCTATTCCAAGACTAATCCCTGGCAGAGTTCTGCTAAAGACGAGGCTTGATTATCCTGAACTACCAGTTCGATACTTAAAGGTATTAATATTGTTTTGAATAACATATGTGAGCAGCCTTCCACTGAAGAAGTTTTCTATGGAGAAACAGATGAATCACAGAACTAGACTAGCGGCCACATCTTTCCACTATTATTCCCCAAATTAAGAACTCATTCAGCAAAGCAGTGTCATCTGGAAATCATAATGGAAATCAATGTTTTCTTGAATTGAACTGTAATGTTGTTTATTTCAATTGTAATGGCTTTGTAGTCCTATTTATATTTAATTTTTTAATTTTTAAATTTTATTTTGTGTAAGAATTATAAGCATAAAAATTATATGCAGTTTTATGTCTGGGCATATTAATATTAAAATAAGCCATATTAGAAACCAATGTTATATTGTTTTTATTATATTAAAAATAATAAAAACAATGTCAGTCGACAATGGAGGTCCACCTGAATTTCCTTCTTCAAGAGGGTGGGCATTTTTCTCAATTTTGGAGTCCCTTCTATGTGGCATATATTACCTTTACTAGGATTTAAGAGTAAAGGATCATGGCAACATGGTTCTCTGTTGGCAGCTTAAGTTTTACTTCCTGATTTCAAAGTAAGCATTTCTGTGTCCGTGCTTCTGCTTTATCTTTAAAGCTCAACATGGCAGATATAGGGTTGAGATGGTTGGAAATAATAAGACAGTCAGGAAAAAGAGAACCTCTTTTGTAACATTCACTTTACCAAATTTTAGTTGAATTTGCTTTGGTCTTGCATAAAACAGCCAGCTCCTAAAAAGACAGGATGATGTTAACACCTGCCATAACTGGGAGGCTTAATAAATGTTTTCCAGTTTTCTTCAGAGAAAATGCATCAAAACAATGTCTTAATGCTTAAAATAACTATATAAGAAACACTATACAAGAAGTGCATTTAGGGGCCGGCTGTAGCCCAATTGGTAGGGCTCCGGTTTACCACATAGGAGTCCCCAGGTTCAGTTCCCGGGGCCTCCTCGAGCAGGCAGACCGCCTTGAGAAGGCAAGCCGCCGTGGGCAGGGCAGGCCGCCGCGGGCAGGGCAAGCCCCTGCAAGCAGGGCAAGCCACCGTGAGCAGGCAGGCCGCCGCGCGGTGAGCCGACTCAGCGGGTCGCCGCAGCAGGGGGAGACAAGCAGACACAGAAGAACGCAAAAATGAACACAGCAAGAACAAGCAGAAAGGGCGGGGCGGGGGGGAGATATGTAATAAATAAAAAATAAATCTTTAAAAAAAAAAGAAGTGCATTTATTGTTGACATGATAAAACATGTCACAATATATTATTAAGTCTCAATATCCTTGGAGAAGAATCTCTGAAGGAGGCCACCCGGGAAGGGATGGCTACTGAATAATAAGAAACAATTCTGGGCCCAGCTAGATAGCTCAGTGGATAAAGAGCTCGCCGGTGTACCACATGGGAGGCCCCGGGTTCGGTTCCCGGGGACCTCTCCGAGCGGGCAGACGGCCTTGAGAAAGGCAAGCCGCCGTGGGCGGGGCAGAGCCGCCACGGGCAAGGCA
>PVKH010009602.1:0-18721 GCA_004027955.1 Chaetophractus vellerosus
AATAGGAAAATGAAACAATAATAGTTTTTAAATGCATGAGTTAAAACATAGGTGAACTTGTTAATACAAAATAATTTTAGGAAATTAGAAATATAACTGATAACTAGAAAGAGGACGGCCAGGTTTTATTAAATGATTGAGATATGCAAATAGTGTAAAAATAAATAAATAAATAAAAATTAAAATATATATATATATAATGATATATATATATATATGTATAAATTTTTGTTTTTATTTTTTCCCTGAATTCCCAAATTGTGCCTTATAGGTGTAATTTCTATAGGCTATTTATTTTTTAAATATTAGTTTTCCACACTAAATAGTATAAGGAAACAGAAATAAATTAAGGGCATTGAATACAACAATTTTACTTCTACATGAAAGCATATTTGGAAATTAATCTAAGAAATAGTGGATGTAATTCTGCAGGTTTTCCATTCTATATGATATACTAATTTGTAATTACTCAGAGTAATAATGGAGATTTTTCTTTGGATACCTAAGAGTAAGAAAATAAAATGTCCACTATGTGAAACAATTTATAAGATATTCAACATATATTAAAATAATTTTGGAGTCAATCCACATGGTAGAAACTAAAATAACACCATCAAAAAGATAAAAAGAATAATTTTATTGTTCCCATAATAAAATATATGAAATCTAATCCAAGTGATTTGAGTCTATGAATGATTTGAAGGTTGTGACAGTTTGAAGCTGGATGAACCCCAGAAAATTACATTCTAAAGCCAATTCATTCTTGTGGGTGTAGACCTATTGTAAGTGGGAATTTTTGATTAGGTTATGTCAGTTAAGGGCCTTTTGATTAGGTAACTTCAGTAATGCATGAAGAGTCTTAATACTCTTATTGGAACCCTGTATACGAGAATGTAATTCAAAAAGAAACACACAGAAACTGAGAGAGAGCCACAAAAGCAGAAAGCTGAAGACAAGAGAGTCTGGAGGAGAAGTGAGAACCCAACAGTTGCCGCCATGTGCCTTGCCATGTGGCAGAGGACTCCAGGATCTCAAGGAGCCAGCCTTGGGGAAGAAAGCATCACTTGATGATGCCTTGTTCTGGACATTTTTCTTAGCCTTAGAACTGTAAGCTGGCCAGCCAATAAATCCCCTGTAAAAGCCAACCCATTTCTGGTATATTGCATGTTGGCAGCTCAGCAAACAAAAACCAGAGTCAATCACCCTTTGAGGCATGTGCTCTTTAGCTACCAGCGCACAACTGTATGAGCCACACTTATCTTTAAGCCCTAGCTAAGAAGGCAGTAGTGATACTCAAAGCAATCTCTTTTCTTAGATTTATTCTTAATCTAATGATGCAAGCCATTTCTCTTACAAGGAGATCAGTGTATCCCGTATACTCTGATAAATGTAGTTAGTCAAGAAATATTTTTGTTTTATTTTGTTTTTGCATTTTGTTGTAATATGGTAATAGACCTCCAGCAATAAAGCCAATAAGTATAATTTCCTTCAATTTTTATGTGCACTCAAACAGAGAGTAATGCAGGTTGATAGTTTTCTTTTAATTCATCAAAACTTCAGTTTATGTGTTAAATGTGTATCTATATGTATGCACAATTTTCAATATGTACTTTTGTACTAATTCTTCAACTTAAATGGATGGAAGAGAGTTTTAATATAACTAAGATTTTGTCAAAAGTGTAAGAGATATTTGTGAAAGTGAGTGACCAGGCCATATGTAGTTCTCAGGAAAATTCATCACTGCCTCATGAAATAGGTGCCACTAAAAACAGTTGGATCACTTCAAATTTATTTGTGCAGATCATCACTGTTATAACAGGTACGGTATTTTTTTAACTTGGTAAAATCTTTTGAGAGGAAGCTGCAAGAAAAAACAGTATCCTAAAAGTCTCTACTGTGTAACTAAAGTTATAAGTGTGAATCTATTGGGGGAAGAACTATTTGATCTATAATTGTAGCAATTTATATTTTTTCTCATATATTTCCTCTGGTAATTATTTTTATATAATTTCACCAAGTCACATTTCTCCCTTTCTTGTAAGCACTCCTATAAATATCAGAAATATAGGGCAAGCACTCTTACCAAAAAGACTTCTTGAGGAAAAGAAACTATATTTATAAACACATATAAAATAGCACATACATAAAATATGCTTTGTGTATTACATATAGGTTGTTAGAAATCTTGAGCTACCTCAGTGTATAAAACTCTTCACCCCTCCAAAAATAATGATTTAGTCTTTCTCAGTTGGCATTTAAGATCTTTGAGTATAATTGCTATTTTCAATCTCCAAATTCCTGGTACTTCACAGCATGTATTCACCACTGTCATTACTCAAATTGCACTGTACTGATGTCCCAATACCCAGACTTTGAGTTTTTCATCTCCTTTCTTTCAAGAAGCTATTACCTGCCTTTTCTCAAAATAAGAGGCCACCCTGCAGAACAAGATATAAAATATCACTCCAAATCCCACTCTTGCCTTCTTCCAGCTTATAGCTCTCAAATGTAATCATAGATTAATTTTTGGCAGCTCTTTTAACTTCATCTAAGTGAAATCATACATTATGTACTGATTCAGTCTGGCTTTTTTTCTCAATATTATGTCTGCAAGATTCTCTTAGCAGAAGCACAAGCACAAGCATGTTGTTTGTCTTTCATTGCTATATCATGGGTTTTTCAACCTCCATACAATTGATATTTTGGGCTGGATATTCCTTGATATAGGGTGCTGTCCTATTCACTGTAGGATATTTAGTAGCATCTCTGGCCACCTTTATTCACTAAACGTCATTAGTAGTACCCCAAGTTATGTCTACAAAAATATCTCAAGATATTGCCAAAGGTCAGGTGTGGGACAAAATTGCTCTCAGTTGAAAACCACAATGATATAGTATTTTATTGTTGGAATGTATCACATAACTACTTACAGAATTTAGTCTGCTGGAAATTTGGTTGATTAGAGTTTGGAGCTTTGATTACAATCGGGGTTTATTAAAAAAAAATAGAGTCACTCAGATTATCTTGAGAGTAATGTGGTTTCGTGTAGGAATTAAAGTTTACACAGATTTTATGAGATTGGAGGGGGGGGGGTGAGGTGATGGCACATGTATGGAAATTGCTCCTAAATATAAATACAGGTGAAGAAGCAAGTTCAGGCAGCCGATCCTGGAGACCTCATCCTGAAGCACCAAAGCTGGTAGTTCTCAGAGGTCCTCAGGAAAACTGCATGATTCTCAAGATTCTTTGAGAATGCTCCCATCAACTGCCTCAGTTTGCAGCAGCAGATTTGAGTGCCAAGTGCTCCCTGAGATACTGCTGAGAATGACACATCTAGCCACTGTCAAGCTGCAACCAGTTTCAGTGAGGTTCCTCTGAGACTCAGGTCCTCCATTCCTCCTCCACCCACTGGAAAACAGTTTTTACCTTGACTAATATCAAAAGAGTGACTCTGGAAAATATCATTCTAAGCCTCTCTTCTGTAATTTGGGGAAGATCAGAGGCTGATGTTCAGCTAAGTGTAGACAACCCAGCACAGCTATTAGGAATAAAGCTCCTCTAAACATTCTAGCACAGGACTTTTGGTGCAAAATGAACTCATTTGCATGGTATGTATGTGAAAGAGCGGAATTGCTGGGTCATAGAATATGTGGATATTCAGCTTTGCAAATATTGCCTAAGAGTTTTCCAAAATTGCTGTACAAATTAAATTCCTCTCAACAGTGTGTGAATTCCACTTGCCTCAAATCCTAGTTAACCATTCTTATAGATAAGTAGTGGTATATTACCGTGCTATTAATTTGTATTTTTGGATGACTAGTGATTTAACATTTTTCATATACATTTCAGCCATTGGGTTATCCACTTGTGAGTAGTGCCTATTCAAGTCCTTTGCCATCCTTGTCTGTCTTTCACTTATTGATTTTTAGAAATTTAAATATAAATAAATATTGATAAAAATATATGTATGCAAATACATACATGTCTGTATTTATCTATATCTAGTTGGGCAGTTCTAGATATGATGTCATTACATAAGTGGGGCAAATATCTTCTCCCACCGAGGCTTGTATTTTCATACTCTGAATGCTGTATTTTTTGTCTAATTTTTTATTTTGAAATAACAGTAGCATCACATGTAGTTATAAGAAATAATACAGAGAAACCCATATTACCTTTACTCAGTTTTCAGCAATGGTAACATCATGCAAATTATAGTATAATATCAAAACCAAGAAATGAATGCTGATACAATCCATTGAATTTATACAGGCTTCAGGAAGTTTATGAACTCATTTTCACATGTTTATTTTGTTTCTGTAACTTTTTTTTCCAGTGTACCAGGCTGAGGATTGATACCCGGACCTTGTATGTGGGAAGCCAGCGCTCAACCACTGAGCCACATCTACTCCCCTGAGTTAGTTTTTCATTTGTTTGTTTGTTGTTGTTGTTTTTAAAGAGGCACTGGGGACCAAACCACGTGGGAAGCAGGCACTTAACCGCTTATGCCACATCTGCTCCCAAGTTTTCTGTAATTTTATCACATGTAGATTTGTGTGACCATCACCATAGCTAAAATATAAAACATTCCCATCACAAAAATACTTTGTGATACCCTTTGTACCCATAGCCACTCCCTCCTTTTTCCCTCCTTCTCTGCTGGCAACGATTAATCTGTTTTTTATTTCTCTAATTTTCTCAATAAATAAATGGTATCATACAATATGTAACCTTTGGAAATTAATTTTTATTATTCAGCATAATTCCCTTGACATCCATCTATGTTTTTGTGTTTCAATCACGTGCTGATTTTTATTCTACAGTATAGATGTCCATAATTTGTGTAACAATGCATCTATTCAGTAACATTTTAGTTATTTACAATTTTTAGCTATTAAAAATAAAGTTGCAAGGAACAATCATGTACAGGTTTTTTGTGAGCATAATTTTTCAATTCTTTGTGATAAATACCCAGCAGTGCAATTGCTGGGTGGTATGTTCAATATATGTTCAGTTTTTAAAGAAACTATCAAACTATTTTCCAAATTGGTTGTACCATTTTATATTCCCACCAGCAATATAGGAGTGATCTTGTTTCTCTGAATTTTCACTTGTGTTTGGTATTGCAAATATATATATATATTTTTTACTTTAAGCTGTTCTGAAAAGTGTATGTTATCATTTCATTGCCATTTTAATTTGTATTTCCCCCATGGTTAGAGATGTTGAACATCTTTTCATGTGCTTATTTGCCATCCAAATATCCTCTTCAGTGAAATAGCCCTTCATGTCATCTGTCCACTTGATGATATTTGTTTATTCTACTGTCCCTGTTTTCATTCCTGATGTTGGTAATTTGTGTCTTCTGTCCTTTTTTTTTAATAGCTTTTGTCAGTCTTGCTATGTGTTTTGCGAATTTTATTTATCTTTTCAAAGAACCAACTCTCTACTCCATGGCTAATGTAACAAATTACATTTTCTAAACTTCTTTTCAATTTCATTGAATAATAATCTTATGTTTATTATTTCCTTCCTTGTTTGTCTTGGGTTTTTTTTTTTGTTTGTTTTGGTTTTTTTTTTTTTTGCTCTTCTTCTTTACGTTTTTGAGGTAGAAGCTTAGAATACTGATTTGAAACTTTTTGCGTTTTCCAATATAAACATTTAGTGTAATAAATTTCCCTTTCGGTATTGCTTTAGTAGTGTCTCACATATTTTAATATGTTATATTTTCCGTTTCATTCAGCTCAATGTATTTTTAACATATTTGAACAATGTGTTGATTCATAGAGAATCAGTGGTTACATAGGGTTGTATAACCCAATTTAAGAATGTCTATCCACTTATAAAGTCCACATAAAAATTTCACTTAAGCCAAGTATTTGGTTCATTTTGACCAAATAAAAGAATGCATCAAAAGTTTAGTCATATTTCATGGTGTTTGTAGACATGATCAAAATTTGCATAGGGATATGAAGACCATATTAATATATGGATAAATATATATGTGTGTAAACATACCCACACATACCTCACAAAAAAAATTCTATCTCAGATAAGATTCTCTCAATCACTACTGCCTGTGTTTGACTTGTTATTTGGAAAATGCAGTCACTCTTTTAAGTTGCTGGTTATTTCTTACACGTACTTTATTGTGTGTAGGTAGATAGGTTACATTCATATTATAGGGAAATTGCATCAGATTTTAAATAAATAATTAAATTTGTTTTAATGGATGCTTTTGGTGATGTGGAACAGCAATTTAAATAATGCAAATTTATTGAAAGCATCAAAAGAGGAGGTTGGGCTCACACAGGAATCTATGAATAGGAAGTATTTAGTTGATTTGGCCTTATCACTTGATACCAAATTTAGATTCAATCAGCTCTTGGGGTCTCAGTAGCCAAATTCTCTGACTTTTTCTTAAGTTCTGAATCAAATGGATTTAACTCTTTGCATCTGTATTAGTTTCTGTGTGTTTTTTTGTTTGTTTCTTCTTTCAGTACCAACTGCTATAATGCCACTTCTCAATACATTATTCCTCAATTCTTATTCCCCATGTTGATATATGATTACTATCCTTTTGGGGTGAAAGATATTTGTTACTCTGTATCAAGTGCTTATCCCTGGTCTAATAATCTGTGGCCAGTTGGTGTACTGATCCACATCTTGTATAAAGCATGTTTACCCAGGACTGTTGAGGGAGCTCTTCTACTTCAATGATGCCCGGGGTGTTAGATATATTGTTTTATTTTTATCATATAATGAAATCATAGAGCCTTTATTACATATTTTTAATGAATGAATGACATGCTTACATAGATACATACATACATATTAAAGACCATAAGCACATTAGTGAACAGAGAAAAGTATGTTGAGAAACTTCAAAATAAGTCAGCAAATATAATATTGTAATAAAAAAATATTTGAAATGAAAGATCAGATGAGATTAATATACTTTTTAGAGCAGGAATGTGTTTTCCTTTTAAAAGATGTAGATGCTGTGAAAGGGTGAGAAGAAATGGATGAAATGTGTTATATCATAATTACAGCCAATATAGTATCTATTCTTTGAAATGGAAGGAGTATTATTGTCTCTCCTCATTATAAATGCAATCTATGAAGAAAGTTATAAAGAATATTGTAAAAGCGACAGTATTTATAATACTACCAACTTTATAAAAAGTATTTTATTCCTATTTTTCATTATCAATCAGTAAAATGGTGTAATAATATATAATCTTTTGATATTTGCTTTAGAGTTATTTTCAATCAAAAATCTATTGGGGGGAATTATGGGAAGATGGAGTCAGGCTAGCAGGCAGGACTCAATTCTCTCTCAAAAACAATGGAGAAAGAGCAAAAGATGTCTGAGGGACCTGTTTTGAAGGGCAGCAGACCAGGAAATTGTGACATAACTCCCAGGAGAGTGAGGAACAGAGAGACAAAGAACCCAATACAACAAACGTGAGATACCAAGCCCATGCAGCAACCAGGAAAGGCTCCCTTCCTCCAGCCCCAAGATATTAAGCTGGGGTAAAATCCTTGGCTCACTGCAGCTGACTGAGGGGAACAGACATCTTCCTCCCTGTCAGCTCTTTCAAGGGAAAAGGGAGGAGGATGCAGGGAGCTTTTCTCCAGTGAATTGGGCCAACAAAGCCCACTTTCAATCTCTGCACTGAAGATTCAACACAGGAACACAGGAAAGCCAAGATGGAAACATCTCCCTGGAAAAGTGCATCAACAAGAGCCATCTGCTGGCCATCTGGAAATTGCATGGAAAAAAACTGTTTTCAGTTCTCTCTGTACCCTAACTTGTAAGAGAAAATCTGTACCCCATTAGTGAGTCCCTGGCCCGATTATGATAATTTAAGCTGGGCAAGTTTAAAGACTTAGAAGAAGTTGAATGAAACATCAAAGAGCTGTGGGAAAAAAAAAAACAATAAGCAAGAGAGAGAAATCAGCCATCAAAGTAAATTCACCAACATATGCAGATGCCTAGACATCAGCAAAAAATTACAAGCCATACTAGGAAACAGGAAGAGATGACCCAGGCAAAGGAACAGGCCAAATATCCCAAAGAGATACACAATTTAAGACAATTAATCAGTGATAACCATACAACTCTTCTAAATTAATTCAAAGAATTTAAAGAAAATATGATAAAAGAGATAAAAGATATAAAGAAGACACTGAATGAGCATAAAGAACAATATGAAAGCTTGTAAAAAAAATAACAGACCTTATGGAAGTGAAAGAAATGATGGATGAGATTAAAAATACATTAGAGACACATAAGGACAGATTTGAATTGCTCAAAGACAGAATTAGTGATTTCAAAGATAGAATAGGGGCCGGCTCGATAGCCCAGTGGATAGGGGGCTGGCATACCACATGGGAGGCCCCGGGTTCAATTCCCGGGGACCTCTCCTAGCGGGCAGACCACCTTGAGAATGGCAAGCCGCCATGGGTGGGCCGGAGCTGCCGTGGGCAGGGCAAGAAGCTGCCACGGACAGGGCAAGAGCCACCACGGGTAGGGCAGGTCGCCCGCGTATGGAGCACAGCCAGCCACCCGCGAACTGAAAGCTGGCCGTGAATGGACGCAGAGACCGCCCACAAGCGGGGAAAGCTGCGCCTGCGCAGTGACCACTCTCGGCGCGTCGCCGCAGCGGGGGGGAAGGGGAGATATGTAATAAAATAAATAAATCTTTAAAAAAAAAGATAGAATATTTGAACTGGAAAAGACAGGCAAAAAAGGAAAAGAGAAAAGAAAAAATGCAGCAGAGTCTCAGTGAATTGGAAAAGAGGCAGAAAGAATATCTTAGAAAATAATGATTGAAATCTTCTCAACACTTATGAAAGACAAATATCAATATCCAAGAAAGACAATGCAACCCAAACAGAATGAATCCATAACCCCAGGAAACCTACTATTCAGAATGACAAATATCGGAGAGAAAGAGAGGATTCTGAAAGGAGCAAGAGAAAAGCAAAGCATCACATATAAGGGAAACACAGTAATATTAAGTGCCAGCCGCTCATCAGAAGCCATGGAGGTGAGAGAAAGTGGTATGATATATTAAAGGTACTGAAAAAAAAAACTTCCAGCCAACAATTCTATATCTGGACATACTGTCCTTCAAAAATGAGAGTGAGTTCAAAGTCATCACACACAAACACTGATAGAATATGTTACCAAAAGACCAGAATTACAAGAAGTACTAAAGGGAGTGCTGCAGCCTGAAAGGAAAAAACAAGTGTGAGAGATTTAAAGAAGAATGTAGAAATGAAAATTATTAAGAAGGATAAATTAAAGGATAAAAAGGCAGACAATAGAACAATATGACAACAGAGCACTGAAGGACAAAGTGGATGAAGTAAGTAATGCTTTTCCAGAAATAACATTGAATGTTAATGCCTTGATATCCTCAATCAAGAAGGATTAAAAAGAATGAGCTATCTATATGTTGTCTACTATAGACCCACATCAGACATAAGGACATAACCAGATTAAAAATGAAAGGTTGGAAAAAAGATATTCCATGCAAATGGTAACCAAAAAAAAAAAAGCTGGAGTAGTGAAACAAATATCAGAAAAAATAGATTTCAAATGCAAAACTCTGAAAAGGGATTAAGAGGGTCATTATATATTTTAAAAGGGGCAATTCACCAAGAAGAAACAGCTATAGCAAATATTTGTGCACCTAACCTCAGTTCCCCAAGGTACATGAGGCACATACTGGCAAAACTGAAGAGAGAAATAGATGTCTCTAAAATAATAGCTGGAGACTTCAATACACAATTTCAGTATTGGATAAACATGTGGGCAGAGTGTAGATAAAGAAACAGGGAACTTTGATATGATAAATCAACTAGACCTACCAGACCTAATAGAGCACTGCACCCTAAAACAAGAGGATATACATTCTTTTCAATTGCTCGTGGATCCTTCTCCAAGATAGACCATACATTGAGCCATAAGTCAAGAGTCAATAAATTTAAAAAGATTGAAATTATACAGAACATTTTCACTGATTGTAATGGAATGGAGCTGGAAATCAATAATGGATGGAAAAAGGTAAAATTCATTAATGTATGGAGATTAAACAACACACTTTTAAATAATCAGTGATCAAAGAAGAAATTGAAAGAGTATTCAGCAAATATCTTGAGATGAATGAAAATGAGAACACAACATACCAAAACCTATGGGACACAACAAGACAGTGCTGAGAGGGAAATTTATGACACTTAATGCTTACATTAAAAAAATAAGTTAAAATTGAAGATCTAACTGGACATCTGGCAGAAATAGAAAAAGTACAGATAACTGATCCCAAGCCAAGCTGAAGGAATGAAATAATAAAGACCAGAGAAGAAATAAAAGAAATTGAGAACAACAAAAAAAATCCCTATAAAAAGAATCAACAAAACCAAAGTTGGTTCTTTGAGAAGATCAATAAACTCTTTGCTAGACTGACAAAGAAATAAGAGAAGACAAAAATAAATAAAATCAGAAATGAGAAGGGGGACATTAGCACTGATCTCGCAGAAATAAGAACAATCATAAGAGGATACAATGAACAACTGTATGCCATAAAACTAGAAAGCATAGGCGAGATGGACAAATTCCTTGAAACACATGAACCACCTACTCTGACTTTAGAAGAAATAGAAGACCTTAACAAACCAATTACAAGTGAAGAGATTGAAACAGTCATCAAAAACCTCTCAAAGATAAAAAGTCCAGGAGCAGATGGCTTCACAGGTGAATTCTACCACTCATTCAAAAATGAACTAATACCAATCTTGCTCAAGCTCTTCCAAAAAATTAAACAGGAAAGAATGCTTAGAAACTCATTCTATGAAGCCATCATCATCCTAAACCAGATAGATGCAAAAAATCCTCAAAAAAATGCTTGCAAACAGAATCCAAAAGCAAATAAAAGAATTATACACCACAATCAAGTGAGTTTTATTCAAGTATGCAAAGGTGGTTCAACAAAAGAAAATCAAGTAGTATAATAAACCACATTGATAAATTGAAGAAGAAAAATCACATGGTCCTCTAAATTGATACAGAAAAGGCATTTGACAAAATAGAGCACCTTTTCCTGATTAAAAAAAAAACACTCCAAAAGATATAAATAGAAGGAAGCTTTCTCAATGTGGTAAAGTACATATATGAAAAGTCTACAGCCAACATTGTACTCAATGGTTAAAGGCTGAAAACTTTCCAACTGAGATTAAGAACAAGAAAAGGATGCCCACTGTCACCATTATTATTCAATACTGTGCCAGAAGTTCCAGCTAGAGCAATTAGGCTAGACAAAGAAATAAAAGGAACCCAAATAGGATAAGAAGTAAAACTTTCACTATTCATTTAGGACATGATTTTATATTTAGAAAATCCTTTAAAAAATCCACAACAAAGCTACTAGAATAGTTAGACAAGTTCAGCAAAGTGGGGGGTAGGGGATTAAAATGCAAAATCAATAGTGTTGGGAAGCAGATGTGGCTCAAGCAATTGAGCTCCTGCCTACCACATGGGAGGTCCCGAGTTCATTTCCAGTGCCTCCTGGAGAAGACAAGCAAGACTTCGAGCTAGAACGACTGGCTGTCACGGTGAGCTGACACACCAAGATGACACAGCAAGAGACACAAAGAGGAAAAACAATGAGAGATACAACAAAGCAGGGAGCGAAGTGGCTCAAATGATTGAGCAACTCTCTCCCACATGGGAGGTCCCAAGTTTGGTTCCTGGTGCTTCTGAAAGAGAAGATGAGCAGACACAGAAATCACACAGCAAGTGGACACAGAGAACAGACAGCGAGTGCAAACAAGGGGGAGGGGAGAATAAATAACATAAAAATAAATATTTTTAAAAAATCAATAGTGTTGCTATACACTATTGATGTGCAATCTGAGGAGGAAATCGGGAAAAAAAATTCCATTTATAATAGCGACTAAAACAATCACATATTTAGGAATAAACTTATCCAAGGACATAAAGGATCTGTATTCAGAAAACTACAAAACACTGCTAAAAGTAAATGAAACAGACTTAAATAAATTGAAACACATTCCTTGTTCATGGATTGGAAGACTAAGTATCGCTAAGATGTCAATTCTACCCACACTGATTTACAGATTCAATGTAATCCCAATAAAATTCTCAACAGCCTTTCGTGCAGAAATTGAAAAGCCAATGATCAAATTTATTTGGAAGGGTAAGGGATGCTGAATAGCCAAAAATGTCTTTAAAAAGAACAAAGTTGGAGGACTCTCACTTCCTGACTTTAAAGCATATTCCTTAGCTACAGTGGTAAAAACAACATGGTACTGGCATAAGGACAGACAGATTGACCAATGGAACAGAATCAAGAGCTCCGAAATTGGCTCTCACATTTACAGTCAAGTGATTTTTGAAAAGGTACTCAGCTGGGCCAGAACAGTCTATTCAACAAATTGTGCCGGGAGAACTGGATAGCCATGTCTGAAAGAAAGAAAGAAGACCCCTATCTCACACCTTATAAAAAATTAACTCAAAATGGATCAAGAACCTAAATATAAACACAACAACCATAAAACTCCTAGAAGGAAATGTAGGAAAACATCTTCAAGATCTTGTGGTAAGCAGTAGTTTCTTAAATCTTACACGCAAAGCACAAGCAACAAAAGAAAAAATAAATAAATGGTGCCTCCTCAATTAAACACTTTTGTACCTCAAAAGACATTGTCAAAAGGATGAAAAGGCCACTGACTCAATGGGAGAAAATATTTGGCAATTCTGTATCTGATAAGGGTTTAATATCCATGATATATAAGGAGATGATACAATTCAACAATAAATAGACAAAGTATCGCAATTAAAAATGGGAAAAAGACTTGAAGAGACAACTGTCCAAAGAAGAAATACAAATGGCAAAGAAACACATGAAAAAATGTTCAACTTCACAAGGGATTAGGGAAATGCAAATCAAAACTACGATGAGATATCATTTCACACTTATTAGAATGTTTGAATAAGTCAAGTCAGAAAATTTTAAATATTTGAGAGGATGTGGAGAGATAAGAACACTCATTCTCTGTTGGTGGGAATGTAGAGTGGTACAGCCACTGTGGAGGACTGTTTGGCAGTTCCTAAGGAAGTTGAATATAGACTTGCCATGGGACATGGCAATACCATTACTAGGTATATACCCAGAAGAACTGAGAGCAGGGACATGAATAGACCTCTGTACACTGATGTTCATAGCAGCATTATTCATGATAGCCAAAAGTTGGAAACAATCCAAGTGTCTCTCAACTGATGAATGGATAAACAAATTGTGATGTATACACACGATGGAATATTATGCAACTGTAAGAAGAAATGAAGTCATGAAGCATGTGACAACATGGATGAACCTGGAGGACATTATGTTGAGTGAAGCAAGCCAGACACAAAAGGACAAATACTGTATGATTGCCCTATTATGAACTAAATATATTATGTGAAATATAAATATATTATGTAAAATATGTTCATGGGTAAAATTTCACATATAAGACTGTTTTTTTTGAAACTGAACAGATGTAAGTTATTACTACACAATATTAGTATCAGACACACATACAGAAAAATACACTAAATAAAGGAGACCAGACACAGAGTACTACATATTGTATGATATCATTTATATAAAATGTAAATATAAATCCATTTATAAAGATGAAATGAGATTAGTGGTTATATATGTCCGAGAAAGGAAGGCTAAGGAGTGTGGAGTCTTTCTTTTTGGAGTAATGATATTGATCTAAAATTTTTGAGAGGAAGAATACACAACATTGTGAATATACTAAAAGCCATTGATTATAAACTTTGGATAGAATAGCCAGAAACAGCAGCTATGTACAGTGGAGGAAGCATAGAGGGATTGAGAGGTGAGGAATTTTCTTGTTTGTTTTTCTGTTTATTATTATTATTATTGAAATAATGAAAATGTTCTAATAGTGATTGAGGTGATGAATGCAAAAGTATGTGGTTATACCAAATACCATTGATTGTACGCTTCGGATGAATTGTATGCTTTAATAATACATATCAATAAAATTGACTTGTTTGAAAAATATATTTTGAATAAATTTTCAACCTATAAATATAGACAAATCATTACTCTAAAATATTGCCTGGTATTTCATTTTATGGATGTTATGTAATTTATTTACCCTGCTCTCTATGGATGGAATTTAGTTTGTCTCCATAGACTTATTTTATTTTATTCTATTTTATTTTATTTCAATTTATTTTATTCCTCCCCCCCCCCACCCCAGTGATGCCCAGTGATGGCTCCCTTGTCTGTTTTCTCAGCTTTTTTTGCTAGTTGTTTGTGCTCATTGTCTGCTCTTTTTTTTTTTTTTTTTGCTCATCGTCTGCTTATTGTCTGTTTGTTTTTTCCTTAAGAGACACTGGGAACTGAAATAGGGACCTACCATGTGGGAGGTGGGCACCCAGTTTGCTGAGCCATATCTTCTCCCTGCTTGGTTTTTTTTGTTTGTTTGCTGCTCATTGTCTGCTTGTTGTCTCATTGTGTTACTCATTGTTTTTTTTGCTTGTTGTCTGCTTGTTGTCTCCTCATTGTTTTTGCTCATCTGCTCATTGTCTGGGTTTTCTTTGGGAAGCACTGGAACCCAACCCGGGAATTCCGATGTGGGAGGTGGGTGTCCAATCTCTTGAGCCACATTCACTTCCTTTATAGACATTTTCAGGCATAAATCTTTATTTCATTCTGATAATTTCCTGGGAGCAAATCGTAGCTTCAAGGAGTTTAACCTTATTTGATTTCTGCTTTGTGTTACCAAATTGCTTTGCTGAACCAACAACCTTCTTCGTCCTCATTATTATTTATTTATTTTTAATAGGCCAAAAACAATGTTGATGATCTTTTCACGTGTAAATTGCCCACCAGTTTTCCTTTTTCGTACTATGTTTTTTTTCTTCATCTATTCAATAGCAATATAATCAGTATTGTGAACGTTATACAACATAACATGTTAAACTCAGGACTGCTGAAGGTCAAGAAGCACTTTCTGGCCCTCACAGTGCTCTGTTGGTTTTTGTTTGTTTGTTTATTTTTTCCAAACAAATATTCCCGCATCCTTCCTCCTCATCCTCTGATAACCTCTAATGTTATTTCTACCTCTGTGAGTTTGCTGTTTCGAGGCATCTCTTATAAGTGATAATTTTTGTCCATGTGTGCCTTACTTATTTTACTGAGCATAACAAAGTTCTTCCAATTTCAGCATGTCTCATAGCTCCTTTCTTGTCACTGAATAATATATTCCATTGTGTGTATGTACCACATTTCATTTATCCATTCATTTGTAGTTGGGCCCTTGGCTTATTTCCACATTTTGATAATGCTGCTATAATCACTGGCGTACAATATCTGTTGGAGATGTGTTTTCACATTCTTTGGGTATATACCTAAAAGTGTAATTGCCAAGTAATATGGTCATACTATATTTAACTTGTTGAGGGATTGACATATTGCTTTCCACAGTGGCTGTACCATTTCTTGTTCCCATCATAAATGCATTAGAGGTCCAAATTCTCCAGTTTTTTAATAATAGCCTTCCTTATGGGTGTGAAGTTGTATCTCATTGTGGTTCAATGTATTCTTTGATTACCCTAGACACAACTTCTTTGACCTATGGGTTATTTGAAACTGTGTTGTTTTGTTTACAAGTATTTGAAGATTATTCTCTTTTTCTGATATTGATTTCTAATTTGATTCCACTGTGGTTGTAGAACATACTCTGGTGTCAATTCTTTTCCATTTGTTCATGTTGTTTTATGGCCCAGGATATGTTCTATCTTGGTAAGTGTTCAAGGATGCTTGAAAAGAGTATGTATTCTGATATTTTTGTATAGAGTGTTCTATAACTCTCAACTGAATTCAAGTGGTGATATTGTGGACTTCTAGATCCTTTCTGATTTTCTGTCTAGTTGTTCTATCAGTGTCAGAGAGGAGAGTGATAATGTCTCCAATAAAATTTGCTGATATATTTAGTTCTCTTTTCAGTTCTATCAGATTTGTCTTCATGTATTTTGTAGTATTTTTGTTTGGTTAATATACGTTGAGGATAGCTATGTCCTCTGTGAATAGACCATTTTATTATTATATAATGTCCCTTTCTGTCCGAGATAATTCTCTTTGCTCTAAAAATCAGTTTATCTGATATTAATGCAATGTCTATCTGATATTCTTACATTATTTTAATTAAATATTTCTACGGTACAACTTTTTCCATTCTTTTCTTTCAATGAATTTCTTTTAGATAGCATATAGTTGAATCGTGTTTCTTTTTTAAATCCACTCTGCTAATTTATGTCTTTTAATTTGTATATTTAGTCCTTTAAAGTTAGTGTAATTATTACTATGTTAGGGCCATTTGATTTTTGTTTGTTTTGTTCTCACTTTTTTCAAATTTTCTGTTTTCTTTTTTCCTGCCTTCCTGTGGGTTAAACGAACATGTTTTAAAATTTTGCATGAGTTTTTAGTGTATCCCTTCGTTTACTTATGTTGAACCATCCCCACATAACTGGGATAATCCCACTTGATCATGGTGTATAATTATTTTAATTTGCTGTTGGATTAGGTTTGTTAGTATTTTGTTGAGGATCTTTGCATCTATATTCATAAGGCATTAATCTGTAATTTTCTTTTCTTGTTCTGGCTTTAGTAGTCGAGCGATGTTGACATCATAGAATGAGTTCATGAGTGTTGCCTCCTCTACAAGGTTTGAAAGAATTTGAGCAAGACTGGTTAATTCTTCTTGGAATGTTTGGTAAAATTTACCAGTAAAGACATCTGGCCTAGACTTTGCTTTGTTGAGAGGATACTGATTGGCAACTCAATCTCTTTACTCTTTTTTGGTCTGTTGACATCTTCTATTTCTTCTCCAATCAGTTTAGTTAACTTTATGTTTCTAGGAATTTGTCCACTTTATATTCTTATCTAATTTGCTAGCATACAGTTGGTCATAGTTATCTTCTTATAATCTTTCTTTATTTCTGTGGGTTTGGTAGTAATGTCCAGCATTTCATTTTTGATTAGTGCTATTTGTTTCCTCTCTTTTCTTTGTCATTCTAGCTAAGTCAATTTTATTGAACTTTTCAAGGATGTGACTCTTGATTTTGTTGATTCTATTGCTTTTTTATTTGCTATTTCATTTATCTCCACTCTAATATTTATTATTTCCTTCCTCCTTCTTGATTTGGATTGTTTGCTCTTCATTTTTTAGACTCTCCAGTTTTTGAGGTTGAATCCCTGATTTGAGAACTTTCTTCTTTTTTAATGTAAGCTTTTATAGATATAAATGACCCTCGCAACACTGCTATTGCTTATTCCCATGAGTCTTGGTATGTTGTGTTTTCGTGTCCATTGCCTAAAGATATCCAAAAGATATTTCCTGATTTCTCTTGTGATTTTTCTTTGACCCATTGTTGAAGAGTACAATTTTTTTATTTCCACATAATTGTGAATGCTCCAGGTTTTTCTGTTATTGATTTCTAGCTTCTTTCCATTGTTGTCAGAAAATATATATTTTATGATTTCAATATTTTTAATTTATTGAGACTTGTTTTGAGATCTAATATGTGATTTATCCTGGAGAATGATCCGTAAGAACTAGAGAAGAATGTGTGTTTTGCTGCTGGTGAGTGAAGGGTTTTATATATGCGTGTTAGTTCTAGTTGGTTTATAGGATCATTCAAGTCTCCTATTTCCTTAGCCATTTTCTGTCTTGATGTTCTATCCAATATTTTAAGTGGTGTAGTAAAATATCCTACTATTATTGTAGATCCTTCTATTACTCCTTTCAAATTTATCAATATTCACTTCACATAGTTTGGAGCTTTGTCTTTAGGTGTATATATATTTAAAAGTATTCCATCTTGTTGATTTGACCCTTTTATCAGTATGTAGTGACCTTCTTTACACCTTGTAACAGATTTGACTTAAATTCAATTTTACCTAATGTTAGTACAGCTATCCCAGCTCTTCTTTGGTTGCTATACACATGGTATTTTTTTTTTCCTCCTCTCACTTTTGACATATTTGTGTCTTTGAATATAAAGTAAGTCTTTTGTAAATAGCATACAGTTGGATCCTGCTTTTTGATCCATTCTTCCAATTTCTGTCTTTAGACTGGAGAGTTTAATCCATTTATATTTATAGTACCTACTGATAATGAAGGACTTTCTTCTGCCATTTTGCTCTTTGCCCATTGTAAGTCATACATTTTTTGTCCCTCAATTGTTCCATTAATGCCCTATTTTCATATTTATTTGACTCTTTTTTTGTATTGCGCCATTTCGAGTCCCTTCTCAGTCCTTTCTGTATATATTTTATATATATTCTTTATGGTTACAATGGGGCTTATATACATCTTGATTCTATAGCAATCACATTTTATTTGACAGAAACTTAACTTCAATAGACTACGCATACACTATTCTTTTTTTATATATAATTTTTTTATTTTTTATATATCTATATGCATTTTTAGGATATATTGATTACATAAATGTTACACAGAGATTCCACGAATACCCATATGCCACCCCCCCACCCCTCCCACAACCTCCCACATGCACATCCCTCAGTGTGGCATAACTCCTCTGATAGATACATACATTTTGGGGCTTTGCCATCAGGCATAGATCACAGTTCAG
>PVKH010009603.1:0-18719 GCA_004027955.1 Chaetophractus vellerosus
AAACTGACAATAAGGAAGTAATTAGTGAGAACAGATGCATTTGTTCCCTGGATGCATTGACGTGCTTGGATTTCAAAGCTGAAGATCTTGGTGCATTCATACACTGTTAGGTAAATTCAGGGATTTGAAAAGAATAGTAAGGGAAAACAAGGTCATGGCCACCATTTAAGCAAGTAACTGCCTTGAATTTGAAAACTGATGTTCCCAGTGAATTCCTACAATGGAAGACAGACAGTGATTTGCATGAATTGTAAGTGAAAACAAGGACATAGAGATGAGTTAAACAAGAATATTTCTTAGTTTGTAAAACATAGGATCATGGTGCATTCATGAAGTGTTAGGTATTAGCAGTGATTTGGAATTTATTGTAACTGAAAACCAGGGCATAACGATGAGTTAAACAAGTATATTTCTTAGTTTGGAAAACTGATGGTCCTGTTGCATTCAGACAGGGTCAGGTAATAGCAGTGATGTGGCCTTCATTGTAACTGAAAACCAGTGCATAGTAATGAGACAAACAAATAACTAAACAAACTAAACAAATAACTAGTCAAATCAGTATATTTATTTGTATCTAAAATGGGGGATCTTTTTGCAATCATGAAGCGTTAGGTATTCGCCATGATTTGGCATTCATTGTAACTGAAAATAAGGGCATAGTCAGAAGTTAAACAAGTATATTCCATAGTTTGGAACACTGATGGTCCTGATGCATTTACACAGTGTTAGGTAATAGCAGTGATGTTTCATTCATTGTAACAGAAAATGAGTGCATAGACATGAGATAAAGAAATAATTTGCTTGGTATGTAAAACTGATGATCTTGGTACATTCACACAGCATTAGTTAATAGCAGAAGTTTGGCATTCACTGCAATTGACACAAGGGTACAACACCAGTTAAACTGGGAATTTCTAGGTTTGTTAAACTGATAATCAGGGTACATTCACAGGGCATTAAGAAGTAGTGGACTTTTGCATTGTGTGTTTTTTAAAACCTTGGCACAGAGGCAAAAAAGAAGTAATTTGCTAGCTTTCCACAACTGATGTTCTTCATTCACTTACAGAGCATTATGTGAAACCAATCACTAGGCATTGATTATAAGAGAAAACAGGTTCATTTCTTCCCTGGAACCAGTGAGAGGCTTGGATTTCAAAGCAGAAGATCTTGGTACATTCATACAGTGTTAGGTAAATGCAGGGATTTGAAAAGAACAATAAGGGAAAACAAGGGCATGGCATCCATTTAAGCAATTGACTGCCTTGGTTTTGAAAACTGAAGTTCCCAGTGAATTCTTAAACTAGTAAGCAGAAACAGTGATTTGGCATGCATTGTAACCGAAATCAAGGATATCGATTTGAGTTAAACAAGTATAGTTCTTAGTTTATAAAACAGATGGCCTTGGTGCAGTTATGGAGCATTAGGTATTAGCAGTGATTTGGCACTCATTGTAACTGAAAGCCACGAGTTAAGCAAGTATATATCTTCATATGGAAAAATGATGATCCTGGGGCAGTGAATAGTGTTAGATTACAGCAGTGATGTGGTCTTCATTTTAAATGAAAACAAGTGCATAGCTGTGAGACAAAGAAATAACATGCTTGGAATTTAAAACTGATGATCTTGGGACATTCACACAGCATTAGTTAGTAGCAGTGGTTTGGCATTCATTGTAACTGACACAGGGGAACAGCACCAGTTAACCAAGGAAATTACTAAGTTTGGGAAAATGATTATCAGGGTGCATTCACAGTCCATTAGGTAGTAGCACAGATTTGGCATTGGGTGTTAGTTAAAACCCGGACACAGGAGCCAATAAAGAATTAAAATGCTTGCTTTCCCCAACTGATGTTCCTGGCTCACTTACATTGCATTACATGAAACCAATCTTTAGACATTTATTTTAAGTGAAAACAGGTGCATTTGTACCCTGGAAACAGCGATGGGCTTGGATTTCTAAGCTGAAGATCTTGGTGCATTCATATAGTGTTAGGTAAATGCAGGGGTTTTAAAAGAAAAGTAAGGGAAAACAAGGGAAGGCACCATTTCAGCCAGTAACTGCCTTGGTTTTTAAAACTGAGATTCCAAGTGAATTCCCACTGTGGTAGGGAGAAACAGTGATTTGGCATGCCTTGTAAATGAAAACAAGGTCATACAGACAAGTTAAACAATTATATTACTAAATTTTTATACGGAGGATCATGGAACCTTCACGGAGCTTTAGGTATTAGCAGTGATGTGGCATTCATTGTAACTGAAAATAAGGGCATAGCCACTAGTTTAAAAAGTATATTTCTTAGATTGGAAAACTGATGGTCCTGGTGCATTCACAAAGTGTTAGGTAATAGCAGTGATGTTTCCTTCATTGTAACTGAAAACCAGTGCATAGATGTGATACAAAGAAATAACCTGATTAGTATGTAAAGCTGATGATCTTGACACATTCAATCAGCATTAGTTAGTAGTAGAGTTTTGGCATTCTCTGTAACTGACAAAAGGGTATAACACCAGTTAAACTAGGAAATTGCTAGTTTGGGAAACTGATAATCATGGCACATTTACAGGGCATTATGTAGTAGCAGAGATTTGGCATTGGATGTTAGATAAAACCTGGACACAGCATCCAATAAAGAAGTAATTTCCTAGCATTCTACAAATGATGTTCTTGGTTCACTTACAGAAAATTTGGTGAAAACAATCTTTAGGCAATGATTATGGGTGAAAACAGGTGTGTTTGTTCCCTGGAACAATTAACAGGGTTGGATTTCAAAGCTGAAGATCTTGGTGCAGTCATACAGTGTTGGGTAAGTGTAGGGATTTGAAAAGAATAGTATGGGAAAACAAGGGCATGGCCACCATTTAAGCAACTATTTACCCTGATTTTGAAAACTGAGGTTACAAGTGAATTCCCACAGAGGTAGGCAGAAACATTCATTTTGCATGCATTGTAACTGAAAACAAGGTCATAGAGTAGTGTTAAAAAAGTATAGTACTTTGTTTGTAAAATGGATGACCTTGGTGCATTCATGGAGCATTACATTTTAGCAGTGATTTGGCATTCATTGTCACTGAAAAGGGCATAGCCATGAGATAAACAAGTATGTTTCTTAGTTTGGAAAACTGATAGGCCTGGTGCATTCACACAGTGTTAGGTAAAAGCAGTTATGTGGCATTGATTGTACATGAAAACCAGGGCATAGCCATGTGACAAAGAAATAACTGGCTTCATATGTAACACTGATGTTCATGGTAAATTCACCCAGCATTAGTTATTAGCAGAGGTTTGGCACTCACTGTAACATGTGTATTTGTTCCCTAGAACCAGTGATGGGCTTGTATTTCAAATGAGATTTTGGTGCATTCATACTTTGTTAGGTAAATGCAGGGATTTTTAAAGAAAAAAGGGAAAACCTAGGCATGGCAAAAATTTAAGCAAGTAACTGCCTTGGATTTGAAAACTGAGGTTCCCAGTGAATTCCCACAGTGGTAGCCAGAAAGGGTGATTTGGCATGCATTGTAACTACAAACAAGGACATAGAGTTGAGTTAAACAAGTATAGTTCATTGTTTGTAAAATGGATGACCTTGGTACATTCATGGAGCATTAGGTATTAGCAGTGATTCTGCATTCATTGAAACTAAAAAGAATACTTGGTTTTGAAAACTGTGGTTCCCAGTGAATTTCCACAGTGTTAGGCAGAAGCAGTGATTTTGCATGCATTGTAAATGAAAACAAGGTCATAGAGTTGTTTTAAACAATTATTGTTCTTCATTTGTAAAATGGACGAGCTTGGTGAATTCTTGGAGTCATAGGTATTAGCAGTGAATTGGCATTCATTGAAACTGAAAACGAGTGCATATCCATGAGTTAAACCAGTATATTTCTTAGTTTGGAAAACTGATGGTCCTGGTGCATTCACACAGTGTTAGGTAATAGCAGTGATGTGGCATTCACTGTTACTGAAAACCTAGCAGAGGCAGGAAACAAACAACAAACAGCATTAGTCAATAGCAGTGGTTTGGCATTCACTTTAACTGCCACAAGGATATAGAATCAGTTAAGCTAGGAAATTACTAGGTTGGGGAAACTGATGATCAAGGTGCAATCACAGGTCATTAAGTTGTAGAGGAGATTTGGCATTGGGAGTTAGTGAAAACCAGGGCATAGTGGCCAATAAAGAAATAATTTGCTACCTAACCACGACTGATGTTCCTGGTTCACTTAAAGAGCATTAGGGGAAAGCAATCTTTAGACTTTGATTATAAGTGAAAACAAGTGCATTTGTTCCCTGGAACAAGTGACAGGCTTGGATTTCTAAGCTGAAGATCTTGGTGCGTTCATACAGTGTTAGGTAAATCCAGGGATTTGAAAAGAATAGTAAGGGAAAACAGGGGCATGACAACCATTTAAGCAAGTAACTGCCTTGGTTTTGAAAACTGAGGATCCCAGTAAATTCCCACAGTGGTAGGCAGAAACAGTGATTTAATGTGCATTGTAACTGAAAATAGGAGATAGTGATGAGTTAAACAAGTATATTACCTAGTTTGTAAAAGAGAGGATCTTGGAGCATTCATGGAGCGTTAGGTATTTGCAGTGATTTGGCATTCATTGCAACTGAAAACAAGGGCATAGCCATGAGTTAAACAAGTATATTTCTTATTTTGGAAAAATGATGGTCCTGGTGCATTCACACAGTGTTAGGTAAGAGCAGTGATGTGGCATTCATTGTAAATGAAAGCCAGTGGAAAGCCATGAGACAAATAACAGTCAAAAACAAGGACATAGAGCTGTGTTAAACAAGCATAGTACTTTGTAAAATGGATGACCTTGGTGCATTCATGGAGCATTATGTTTTAGCCATGATTTGGCATTCACTGTCACTGAAAAGGGCATAGCCACGAGTTAAACAAGTATGTTTCTTAGTTTGGAAAACTGATATACTGGTGCATTCACACAGTGTTAGGTAAAAGCAGTTATGTGTCATTGATTGTACATGAAAACCAGGGCATAGCCAGGTGGCAAAGAAATAACTGGCTTGGTATGTAAAACTGATGTTCATGGTAAATTCACCAAGCATTAGTTATTAGCAGAAGTTTGGCACTCACTGTAACTGACACAACAGCATAGCACCAGTTAAACTAGGAAATTGCTAGCTTTGGGAAACTGATAATCAGGTGCTTTCACAAGGCATTAAGTAGTAGAGAATTGGCATTGCATGTTAGTGAAATCCCAGCAGGCAATAAAGAAGTAATTTGCTAGCTTTCCTCAAATGATGTTCTTGTTTAACTTACAGAGCATTAGGTGAAACCAATCTTTAGACGTGGATTATAAGTGAAAACCGGTGCATTTGTTCCCTGGAACCAGTGATGGGCTTGGAATTAAAATATGAAGGTGTTGGTGCATTCATAAATTGTTTGGTAAATGCAGGAATTTGAAAAGAATAATATGGGAAATCAAGGGCATGGAAAACCTTTAAGCAACTAACTGACCTGGTTTTGAAAACTGAGGTTTCAAGTGAATTCCCACAGTGTTAGGCAGAAAAAGTTATTTGACATGCATTGTAACTGAAAACAACAACATAGAAATTAGTTAAATAACTATATTTCTTAGTTTGTAAAACAGAGGATCTTGGTGCTTTCATGGAGCGTTAGGTATTAACAGTGATTTGGCATTCATTGTAACTCAAAACAAGGGCAGTGCCACGTGTTAAACAAGTATATTTATTAGTTTGTAAACTGATTGTCCTCGTGCATTCACACAGTGTTAGGTAATAGCAGTGATGTTGCATTCATTGTAACAGAAAATCAGTGCATAGGCATGAGACAAACAAATAACTTGCTTGGTATGTAAAGCTGATGATCTTGGTACATTCACACAGCATTATTTATTAGCAGAAGATTGTCATTCACTTTAATGACACAAGGGTATAGCACCAGTTAACCTAGGAAATTACTATGGTTTTTAAACTGATAATCAGGTGCATTCACAAGGGCATTATGTAGTAGTGAAGATTTAGCATTGTGTGTTAGTGAAACCAAGGCACAGCAGCCAATAAAGAAGTAATTTTCTAGTTTTCCACAACTGATGTTCTTGGATCACTTACAGAACATTAGGTGAAACCAATCCTTAGACATTGAGTATAAGTGAAAACAGGTGCATTTGTTCTCTGCATTCAGTTCTCTGAATTCCCACAGTGGTGGGCAGAAACAGTGATTTGGCATGCATTGTAAATGAAAACAAGGAAATAGAGTGGAGTTAAAGAAGTATAGTTCTTAGTTTGTAAAATGGATGAACTTGGTGCATTCATGGAGTGTTAGGTATTAGCAGTGATTTGGCTTTCATTGTAACTGAAAACAAGGGCATAGCCAAGAGTTAAGCAAGTATACATCTTAGTTGGAAAAATGATGATCCTGAAGTATTGACACAGTGTTAGGTAATAGCAGTGATGTTGTGTTTTTTTTTAAAAGATTTATTTATTTTATTACATATCTCCCCTTCCCCCCCACCACAGGGGCTTGCTGAGAGTGGTCACCGCACAGGTGCAGCTTTCCCCACTTGTGGGCAGTCTTCTGTGTCCATTCACGGCTGGGTTTCAGTTCACAGGTGGCTGGCTGTGCTCAATCCGTGGGCAACCTGCCCTGCATGTGGTGGCTTTTGCCCTGTCCATGGCAGCTTCTTGCCTTGCCCATGGCAGCTCCGGCCCACCCATGGCAGCTTGCCATTCTCAAGGAGGTCTGCCCACTAGGAGAGGTCCCCAGGAATCAAACCCTGGGCCTCCCCTGTGGTATGCTGGCACCCTATCCACTGGGCTATCAAGCCAGCCCCCCAGATGTTGTCTTCATTTTAACTGAAAACATGTGCATAGTCATGAGACAAAGAAATAAGTTGCTTGGTATGTAAAACTGATGATCATGATACATTCACAAAGCATTAGTTAATAGCAGAGGTTTGGCATTTATCATAACTGAAAACAAGGACATAGAGTTGAACTAAACAAGTATAGTTTTTTTTTTGTAAAATGGATGACCTTGGTGCTTTCATGGGGTGTTAGGTATTAGCAGTGATATGGCATTCACTGTAACTGAACCAAGAGCATAGGCATGAGTTAAACAAGTATATTTCTTAGTTTGGAAACCTGATGGTGCTGGTGCATTCACACACAGTTAGGTAATAGCAGTGATGTGGCATTCATTGTAACTGAAATCCAGTGCAGAGGCCCAAAACAATCAAATACCTTGCATGGTATATAAAACTAATGTTCTTGTTACATTCACACAGCATTAGTTGATAGCTGAGGTTTGACATTCCCTGTAACTGACACATGAGTATAGCACTAGTTAAACTAGGAAATTACTAAGTTTGGGAAACTGATAATCAGGGAGCATTCAAGGGCATTAAATAGTAGCAGAGATTTGGCATTGGGTGTTAGTTAAAACCAGGGCACAACAGCCAATAAAGAAGTAATTTGCTAGCTTTACACAACTGATGATCTTGGTTCACTTACAGAACATTACATGAATACAATCTATAGACGTTGATTATACATGAAAATAGGTGCATTTGTTCCCCAGAACAATTCATGTGCTTGGATTCCAAAGCTGAAGATCTTGGTGCATTCATACAGTGTTAGGTAAATGCAGCGGTTTTAAAAGAATAGTAAGGGAAAACAAGGGCACGACCACCATTTAAGCAAATAACTACCTTGGTTTTGAAACCTGAGATTCCCAGTGAGTTCCCACAGTGGTAGGCAGAAACAGTGATTGGACATACATGGAAACTGAAAATAAGGACAAAGAGATGAGTTAAAGTATCACTCTTTCTTTGTAAACTGATGACCTTGGTGCATTCTTAGAGATTTAGTTATTAGCCATGATTTGGTATTCATTGTAACTGGAAAACAGGGCAAAGCCAGGAGTTAATAAAGGATATTTCTTAGTTTTAAAAACTGATGGACCTGGTGTATACACACCGTGTTAGGTAATAGCAGTGATGCAGCATTCATTGTAAGTGAAAACCATTGCATAGCCATGAGACAAACAAATAACTAGCTTGTTATGTAAAACTGAAGATCATGGTACATTCATCCAGCATTAGTTAATTGCAGTTGTTTGACATTTAACAAAACTGACACAAGGGATAGCTCCAGTTTACATAGGAAATTACTAGGTTAGGGAAACTGATAATCAGGGTGCATTCACAGGGTTTTAAGTAGTAGCAGAGATTTCACATTGAGTATTAGTTAAAACATGAGCACAGCAGCCAATAATGAAGTAATTTAACATCTTTCCACAACTGAGGTTCTTGGTTCATTACAGAGAATTAGGTGATATCAATTTTAGACATTGATTATAAGTGAAAACAGGTGCATTTCTTCCCTGGAACCATTGACGTGCTTGGATTTCAAAGCTGAAGATCTTGGTGCATTCATACAGTGTTAGGTAAATGTAGGGAGTTGAAAGTATTAGTGAAGGAAAAGAAGGGCATGGCCCCCATTTAAGGAAGTAACTGCCTTGGTTTTTAAAACAGAGGTTCCCTGTGAATTCCCACAGTGGTAGGCAGAAACAGTGATTTGGAATGTATTGAAACTTAAAACAAGGACATAGCATTGAATAAACAAGAATAGTTCTTTGTTTGTAAAATGGATGACCTTTGTTCATTCATGAAGTGTTATGTATCACCAGTGATTTGGTATTCACTGTAATTGTAAACAAAGACATAGGCCCAAGTTCAACAAGAATATTTCTTAGTTTGGATAACTGATGGTGATGGTGCATTTACACAGAGTTAGGTAAAAGCAGTGATGTGGCTTTTATTGCAACTGAAAACCAATGCAGAGGCAGGAGACAAACAGATAACTTGCTTGGTATGTAAAACTGATGATCCTGGTATATTCACACAGCATTATTTAATATGCAGAGTTTTGGCATTCACTGTAACAGACACAGGGGTATAGCTCCAGTTAAACTAGGAAATTACTAGGTTTGGGAAACTGATAATCAGGGTGCATTCACAGGGCAGTAAGTAGTAGCAGAGATTTGGCATTGGGTGTTAATGAAAACCAGGGCACAGCAGCCAATAAAGAAGTAATTTGCTAGCTTTACACAACTGATGCTCTTGAATCACTTACAGAGCATTAGGTGAAACCAATCTTTAGACCTTGATTAAAGTGAAACAGGTGCCTTCGTTCCCTTGAACCAGAGATGGGCTTTGATTTCAAAGTTTTAGTTCCTGGTGCATTCATAGAGTGTTAGTTAAATGCAGAGATTTGAAAAGAATAGTAAGGGAAAAAAAAGGCATGGTTACCATTTAAGCAAGTAACTGCCATGGTTTTGAAAACTGAGGTTCTCAGTGAATTCCCACAGTGGTAGGCAGAAGCAGTGTTTTGACATGCATTGTAACTGAAAACAATGATATAGTGCTGAGTTAAACAAGCATAGTTCTTAGTTTGTAAAACAGACGGACTTGGTGTATTCCTGGAGCATTACATATTAGCAACGATTTGACATTTGTTGTAACTTAAAACAAGGACATAGCCACGAGTTAAACAAGAATACTTCATGGTTTAGAAAACTGATGGTCATGGTGCATTCACAGAGTCTTAGTTAATAGCAGTGATGTGGCTTTCATTGAAATGGAAAACCAGTGCAGATGCATGAGACAAATAAATAACTTGCTTGGTATCAAAAAACTGTTGATCTTGGTATATTCACACAGCATTAGTTAAGAGCAAAGGTTTGACATTCACTGTAACTGAGAAATGGTATATCACCAGTTAAACTAGGAAATATCTAGGTGTGGGAAACTGATAATCGGGGTGCATTCACAGTGCATTAATTAGTAATGGAGATTTGGCATTGGGTTTTAGTGAAAAGGAGGGCACAGCAGCCAATAAAGAAGTAATTTGCTAGATTTCTACATGTGATGCTCTTGGTTCACTTAAAGAGCATTAGGTGAAACCATGGTTTAGACATTAATTATCAGAGAAAACAGGTGCATTTTTTCACCCAGAAGTAGTGCAGGGGTTTGATTTCAAAGCTGAAGATCTTGGTGCATTCACACAGTGTTAGGTAAAGGCATGGATTTGAAAAGAATAGAATGGAAAACAAGGGCATGGCCACCATTTAAGCAAGTAACTGCCTTAGTTTTGAAAACTGAGGTTCCTAGTGAAATCCCACAGTGGTAGGCAGAAACAGTGAGCTGGCATGCATTGTAACAGAAAACAAGGACATAGAGTTGATTTAAACACTTATAGTTCCTAGTCTGTAAAACACAGAACCTCAGGGATTTCATGGAGTGTTAGGTATTCACAGTAGTTTGGCATTCATTGTACCTGAAAACAAGGACATAGCCATGAGATAAAGAAGTTTATTTCTTAGATTGGAAAACTGATGGTCCTGGTGAATTCACACTGTGTTAGGTAATAGCAGTGATGTGGCATTTATTGTAACTGAAAACCAGTGTACAGGCACGAGACAAACAAATAGCTTGTTTGGTATGTAATACTGATGACCTTGTTACATTCACCCACCAATAATTAATACCAGATGTTTGGCATCCACAGTAATTGACAGAAGGGTATAACGCCAGTTAAACTAGGAAATTACTGTGTTTGGGAAACTGATAATCAGTGTGCATTCACATGACATTAAGTAGTAGTGGAGATTTGGCATTGGATGGTAGTGAAACCCAGGTCAAAAGAGCCAATAAAGCAGTATTTCCTAGCATTCCACAAATGAGATTCTTGGTTCACTTACAGAACATTAGGCAAAACCAATCTTTAGAGATTGATTATAAGTGAAATCAGGTGCATTTGTGACCTAGAACAAGTGATGGGCTTGTATTTCAAAGCTGAAGGTCTTGGTGCATTCAGACATTGTTAGGTAAATGCAGGGAATTGTAAAGAAAAAAGTGAAAACATGGGCAGGGCAAAAATTTAAGCAAGAAACTACCTTGGTTTTGAAAACTGAGGTTCCCAGTGAATTCCCACAGTGGTAGCCAGAAAGAGTGATTTGGCATGCATTGTAACTACAAACATTGACACAGTGTTGAGTTAAACAAGTTTAGTCCTTAGTTTGTAAAACTGATGACCTTGGTACATTCACCCAGTATTAGTTAATAGCAGAGGTTTGGCATTCATTATAAATGACACAAGGGTATAGCACCAGTTAAAATAGGAAATTACTAGGTTTGGGAAATTGGTAATCAGGGAGCATTCACAGGGCATTAAGTAGTAGAGGAGATTTGGCTTAGGGTGTCACTGAAATCCAGTGCACAGCAGCCAATAAAGAAGTAATTTGCTAGATTTCCACAACTGATGACCTTGGTTCACTTACAGAGCATTACATGAAACCATCTTTAGAAATTGATTATGAGTGAAAATATGTGCATTTGTTCCCTGATGGTGCGTTGGCCATGGATTTCAAAGCTGAAAATCTTAGTGAATTCATAGAATGTTAGGTAACTGCAGGGATTTGAAAATAATAGTAAGGGAAAACAAGGGCAAGGACACCATTTAAGCAAATAACTGCCTTGGTTTTGAAAATTAAGGTTCCTATTGAATTCCCACAATGATAGGCAGAAACAGTGGTTTGGCATACATTGTAACTAAAAATAAGGACTTAGAGTTGAGATATACAAGTATAATTCTTAGTTTGTAAAAGAGATGAACTTGGTGCATTCACTTAACTTTAGGTATTAGCAGTGATTTGGCATTCATTGTAACTGAAAACAAGGGCAGAGCCATGAGTTCAACAAGAATATTTCTTAGTTTGGAATACTGGTGGCCCTTGGATAGTCACACAGTGTTAGGTAATAGCAGTGATGTGGCATTCATTGTAACTGAAAACCAGTGCAGAGGCACGAAACAAGCAAATAACTTGTTTGGTATGTAAAACTGATGATTTGGCACATTCACACAGTATTAGTTAATAGCAGAGGCTTGACATTCAATGTTACTGAAACAAGGGTATAGCACCAGAAATTACTAGGTTTGAGAAACTGATAATCAGGGTGCATTCACAGTGCATTAATTAGGGGTGGTGATTTGGCATTGTTTGTTAGTGAAAATCAGAGAACAGCAGCCAATAAAGAGGTAATTTGCAAGCTTTCCACAACCGATGTTCTTGGTTTACTTACAGAGCATTGGTTGAAAACAATCTTTAGACATTGATTACAAGTGAAAACAGGTGCATTTGTTCCCTGTATCAAGTGACTTGCTTGAATTTCAAAGCTGAAGACATTGTTGTGTTCATACAGTGTGAGTTTAATGCAGAGATTGGAAAGGATAATAAGGGAAACCAAGGGCATGGCCCCCTTTTAATCCAGAACTGTCTTGGTTTTGAAAACTGAGGTTCCCAGTGAATTCCCACAGTGGTACGCAGAAACAGTGATTTGTAATGCATTGTAACTGAAAAACAGTACATAGAGTTGAGTTAAACATGTATATTTCTTAGTTTGCAAAATGGATGACCGTGGTGCATTCACAGAGCGTTAGGTATTAGCAGTGATTTGGCATTCATTGTAATGGAAAACAAGGGCCTAGCCACAATTTAAATAGGTATATTTATGTGTTTGGAAAACTGACAGTCCTGGTGCATTCACACAGTCTTAGGTAATAGCAGTGATGTGGCATTCATGGTAATTGAAAAGCAGGGCATAATATTGAGACAAACAAATTATTTGCTTGGTATGCAAAACTGATGATCTTGGTACATTCACACAGCATTCATTAATAGCCAACGTTTGGCATTCACTGTAACTGACAAAAGGGTATAGCACTATTTAAACTAGAAAATTACTAGTTTTGGGAAACTGATAATCAAGGTGCATTCACAGGACATTAAGTAGTAGCAGAGATTTGGCATTGGGGGCTAGAGAAAACCAGGGCACCGCAGCCAATAAAGAAGCAATTTGCTAGCTTTCCACAACTGATGTTCTTGGATCACTTACAGAGCATTAGGTGAAACCAATCTTTAGACATTGATTATTAGTAAAACAGGTGCATTTCTTCCCTGGAATCAGTGAGGGACTTGGATTTCTAAGCTGAAGATCTTCGTGCATTCACACAGTGTTAGGTAAATGCAGAAATTTGAAAAGAATAGTAAGGGAAAACAAGGGCATGGACACCATTTAAGCAAGTATCTGCCTTGGTTTAGAGAACTGAGGTTCCCAGTGAATTCCCACAGTTGTAGGCAGAAACAATGATTTTGCATGAATTGTAACTGAAAACAAGGACATGGAGTTGAGTTAAACAACTATAGTTCTTAGTTTGTACAATGGATGACCTTGTTGCATTCATGGAGTGTTAGGTATTTGCAGTGATTTGGCATTCATTGTTCAAATGAACATTGTTACTGAAAACAAGTGCATAGCCACAAGTTAAAGAAGTATATTTCTTAGCTTGGAAAATTGATGGTCCTGGTGCATTCATGCAGTGTTAGGAAATAGCAGTGCTATGGCATTCATTGTAATTGAAAACCAGTGCATAGCCATGAGACAAACAAATAACTTGCTAGGAATGTAAAACTGATGATCTTGGTATATTCACACAGCATTTGTTAATAGCAGAGTTTTGGCATTCACTGTAACTGACACAACGGTATAACACCATTTAAATTAGGAAATTATTAGGTTTGGGAAACTGATAATCAGGGCGCATTCACAGGGCTTTATGTAGTAGCAGAGATTTGGCAATGGGTGTTCATTAAAACCTGGGCAGGGGCTGGCTCGATAGCCCAGTGGATAGAGTGCCGGCACACCACATGGGAGGCCCTGGGTTCGATTCCCGGGGACCTCTCCTAGTGGGCAGACTGCCTTGAGAATGGCAAGCTGCCATGGGTGGGCCGGATCCGCCATGGGCAGGGCAAGAAGCTGCCATGGACAGGGCAAGAGCCGCCATGGGCAGGGCAGGTCACCAGCGGATCGTGCACAGCCAGCCACCCGTGAACTGAAGCAAGCACCAGCCATGAACAGATGCAGAGACCACCCACAAGCGGGGAAAGCTGCGCCTGCACAGTGACCACTCTCGGCTCATCACCACAGTGGGAGGAAGGGGAGATATGTAATAAAATAAATAAATCTTTAAAAAATAAAAAATAAAAAATAAAAAATAAAACCTGGGGAAAGCAGGAAATAAAGAAGGAAATTGCTGGCTTTCTAAAACTGATGTTCTTGGTTCACTTACAGAGCATTATGTGAAACCAAACTATTGATATTGATTATACATGAAAATCAGTGCATTTGTTCCCTGGAATCAGTGACGGGCTTGGCATTCAAAGCTGAAGATCTTGGAGTATTCATACAGTGTTAGGTAAATGCAGAGATTTTAAAAGAATAGTATGGGAATACAAGGGCATGGTCATCATTTAAGCAAGTAACTGGCTTGGTTTTGAACACTGTTGTTCCCAGTGAAGTCCCACAGGAGTAGGCAGAAACAGTAATTTCACATGCATTGTAACTGAAAACAAGGACTTAGAAATGAGATAAACAAGTATATATTTTAGTATGTAAAATGCAGGATATTGGTGAATACACAGTGTTAGGTATTAGCAGTGATTTGGCATTCATTGTAACTGAAAAAAAGGGCATACCACGAGTAAAACAAGTATACATCCTAGTTTGGAAAAGTGATGATCCTGGTGCAGTCACACAGTGTTAGGTTATAGCAGTGATGTGGCATTCATTGTAACTGAGAACCAGTGGATATCCACAAAACAAACAGTTAACTTGCCTGGTATGTAAAACTGATGATATTTGTACATTGACACAGATTCCATAAAGGCAGACTTTTGGCATTCACTGTAACAGATGCAAGGGTATAGCACCAGTTAAACTAGATAATTAGTAGGTTTGGGAAACTGATAATCAGGGTGTTTGCACAGGGCATATTGTAGAAGTGGAGAATTTGCATTGGGTGTTAGTGATGACCAGGGTACAGTAACCAATAAAGAAGCAATTTGTTAGATTTCCACAACTGATATTCTTGGATCACTTATGGAGCATTAGGTTAAACCATTGTTTAAACATTGATTATAAGTGAAAACAGATGCATTTGTTCCCTGGATCCAATGACAGGCTTGGATTTCAAAGCTGAAGATCTTGTTGTGTTCATACATTGTTTGTTAGGTTAATGTACAGATTTGAAAAGAATAGTAAGGGAAAACAAGGGCACAGCCACCATTTAAGCATGTAACTCTATTGGTTTTGAAAGTACAGGTTCCCAGTGAATTCCCATAGTGTTAGGCACAAACAGTGATTTGTCATGCAATGTAAGTGAATACAATCACATAGAGGTGAGTAAATGAAGTATATTTCTTAGTGTGTAAAGCAGAGAACCTTGGTGCATTCACTGACCATTTGGTATTAGCAGTGATTTGGCATTCATTGTAACTGAAAACAAGGGCATAGCCACAAATTAAACCAGTACATTTCTTAGTTTAGAAAACTGAAGGTCCTGGGGCATTCCTATAGTGTTAGAAATAGAAATGATGTGGAATTAATTGTAACTGAAAACCAGTTTATAGCCATGAGACAAACAAATAACTAGCTTGGCATGAAAACTGATGATCTTGTTACATTCACCCAGCATTCATTGATAGCAGATGTTTAGCATTCACAGTAACTGACACAGAGGTGTACAACAATTAAACTAGGGAATTACTAGGTTTGGGAAACTGATAATCAGGGGGCATTCACAGGACATTAAATAGTAGCAGAGATATGGCATTGAGTTTTAGTGAAACCCAGGGAACAGGAGCCAATAAAGAAGTAATTTGCTAGCATTCCACAACGGATGTTCTTGGTTCACTTACAGTGCATTAGGTGAAACCAATCTTTAGACATTGATTGTAAGTGAAAACAGGTGTAGTGTTCTCTGGAACCAGTGACAGGCTTTGATAACAATGCTGAAGATCTTGGTGCATTCATAAGTGTTAGTAATTGCTGGGATTTGTAAAGAATAGTAAGGGAAAACAAAGGCATGGCCACCATTTAAGCAAGTAACTTTCTTGTTTTTGAAAACTGATTTTCCCAGTGAATTCCCACAGTGGTAGGCAGAAACAGTGATTTGGCATGCGTTGTAACTGAAAACATGGGCATAGAGTTGAGTTAAACAAGTATAGTTATTAGTTTGTGAAATGGATGACCTTGGTGCATTCATGGAGCGTTAGGTATTAGCAGTGATTTGGCATTAATTGTAACTGAAAACAAGGGCATAGTGATGAGTAAATGAGTATTTTGCTTAGTTTGGAAAACTCATGATCCTGGTGCTTTCACACAGTGTTAGGTATTAGGAGTGATGTGGAATTCTTTGTAACTGAAAATGCTGCATAGCCATGACACAAACAGTTAACTTGCTTGGTGTGTAAAACTGATCATATTGGTACATTCACCCACCATCTGTTAATAGCAGACGTTTGGCATTCACTATAACTGATACAAGGTTTTAGCTCCAGTTAAAATGGGAAATACCTAGGTTTCAGAAACTGATAATCAGGTTGCATTCACATAGCATTAGACAGTAATGGTTGTTTGGCATTGGGTGTTAGTGAAAATCAAAGCACAGCAGCCAATAAAGTAGTAATTTGCAAGGTTTCCATATCAGATGTTCTTGGTTCACTTACAGAGCATTAGGTGAAACCAATATGTATACATTGATCATAATTAAAACAGGTGCATTTGTTCCCTTGAACCTGTGAAGGTCTTGGATTTCAAAGCTGAATATCTTGGTGCTTTCATACAGTGTTAGGTAAATGCAGGGATTTGAAAAGAATTGTAAGGGATAAAAGAGCATGGTCTCAATTTAGGCAAGTAACTGCCTACCTTTTGAAAACTGAGGTTCCCAGTGAATTTCCACAGTGGTAGGCAGAAACGTGATTTTGCATGCATTGTAACTGAAAACAAGGACATAGAGTTGATTTAAACAAGTATATTTCTTAATCTGTAAAACAGATGACCATGATGCATTTATGAGCATTAGGTATTAGCAGTGATTTGGCATTCATTGTAGCTGAAAGCAGGGGCATAGCCACGAGGCAAACAAGTATATTTCTTAGTTTGCAAAACTGAAGATCCTGGTGCATTCACACAGTGTTAGGTAATAGTAGTAATGTGGACTTCATTGTAACTGAAAACCAGGGCATAGCAATGATCAAAGAATAAAATTTCTCAGTGGAGAGGAATGAGACACACAAATAACATGCTTATTATGTTAAACTGATGATCTTGGTACATTCACACAGTATTAGCTAATAGCAGAGTTTGGACATTCACTGTAACTCCCACAAGGGCATAGCACCAGTTAACTAGGAATTTATAGGTTTTGGAAACTGATAATGAGGGTGCATTAACAAAGTATTAAGTTGTAGCAAAGATTAAGCATTTGGTGTTATTGAAAACTAGGGCACAGCAACCAATAAAGAAGAAATTTCCTAGCTTTCTACAACTGATGTTCTTGGTTCACTTACTAAACATTAGGTGCAACAAATCTTTAGTCATTGATTACAAGTGAAAACAGTTGCATTTGTTCCATGGAACCAGTGATGGGCTTGGATTTCAAAGCTGAAGATCTTAGTATGTTCATACAGTGTTAGCTATATGTAGGGAATTGAAAAGAATAGTAAGGGAAAACAAGGGTATGGCCACCATTTAAGCAAGTATCTGTCTTGGTTTGAAAACTGAGGTTCCCAGTTAATTCCCACAGTGCTAGGTAGAGGTAGTGATTTGGCATGCATGTAACTGAAAACAAGGAGATAGAGTTGTGTTAAACAACTTTAGTTTGTAAAACAGATGACCTTGGTGCATTCATGGAGCATTAGGTATTAGCAGTGATTTGGCATTCATTGTAACTGAAAACAAGGGCATAGCCACGAGTTAAACTAGTATATTTCTAAGTTTGGAAAACTGATGGTCCTTTTGCATTCACACAGTGTTAGGGAATAGCAGTGATGTGGAATTCATTGTAACTCAAAACCAGTGCAGAGGCAAGGGACAAAGAAATAATTTGCTTGGTATGTAAAATTGATGATCATGGTAGATTCACACAGCATTAGGTAGTTGCAGAGGTTTGGCATTCACTGAAACTGACAGAAGGGTACAGCACCAGTTAAACTAGGAAATTACTAGTTTTGGGAAACTGATAACCACAGTGCATTCACAGGGCATTTGGTAGAAGCAGAGTTTGGGATTTGGGTGTTAGTGAAAACAATGGCACAGCAGCCAATAGAGAAGTAATTTGTTAACTTTCCACAAATGATTTTCTTGGTTCTCTAACATAACATTAGGTTAAACCGAAGTTTAGACATTGATTATAATTGAAAACAGGTGCATTTGTTCCCAGGAATAAGTAACTGGCTAGGATTTCAAAGCTGAAGATTGCGGTGTGTTCATACAGTGTTAGGTAAATGCAGGGATTTGACAAGAATAGAAAGGGAAAACAAGGGCATGGCCACCATTTAAGCAAGTAACTCCCTTGGTTATGAAAACTGAGGTTCCCAGTGAATTCCCACAGAGATAGGCAGAGACAGTGAATTGGCATGTGTTGTAACTGAAAAAAGGACATAGACTTGAGTTAAGCAAGTATGGTTCCTAGTTTGTAAAACAGATGACCTTGGTGCATTCATGGAGCATTAACTATTAGCAGTGATTTGGCATCCATTGTAACTGAAAACAAGGGAATAGCCATGAGTTAAACATGACTATTTCTTAGCTTGGAAAACTATGTT
>PVKH010009604.1:0-18724 GCA_004027955.1 Chaetophractus vellerosus
AAATTGAAGATGGCTAAGCCCCAGTGACTTCTCCCTTCTTTAAGTTTTGTTGACACAAAGCTCTACACCATTGCATTATTCCTTCCAAATGGTCTCAGATATGTTTGTATTAGTATCTCAACTAGGTTGCAAATTTCCCAAGAAACTGAAAGGGGCTAAGCATCAATTTCTCTAGTAAATCCTCTCACACCTCTGTCAGGATGGGCTAGACACTAGTGGGTTCTCAGGAAAGATTTGCACACTGATTCCAACTGAAGGACCTCTGTAGCCCATGCCTCCCCAACTAAAAGTCTTTCTCAGGAGTCTAAGCAACACTGGCAGATCAAGAAGAATTCCTCTTATCATAAATACATTCATCCAGAATCTGTTTCTTGAACAAGTTTCACATATAGGACCAACTGAAACTGAAAACAACTTGAGTTTTTCCAACCACTGTTTTTTTGTTGTTGTTTTTTGGTTTTTGTTATTTGTTTTTTGGGGGGTAGGCAAGGGAAAAAAGAGTTTATTGAGAAATGAGGGGAAAGAAAAAAAATACACACCCCAGACATGGGTAGAGGCGTGCTTCAGGGTGAGACATATGCATGGGTCCCTAAGTCAGGCCTTTTTAAGGCCTTTCCTCCTACCCTTTCCTAATGTTGGGGAAAGGTCCAGCTGTTTGCTGTTCTGACTGGTTGCCTTACAATCCCCACCTGTTAAGTCTCAGGGCACCAATGAGGAGGCATTTTGTTTTGAGTTATCCGGGGCTTCCTCTTGAGCCCAGGATCTTGGCAAGGTCTTTCTGGCTTTGTTCTTGCTAGCAACCTTCCCTCAGGGGGTTTCCAGCCAGGGTCTCATGGCTATGTTCTCTGCCAGGTCCCACCTGTGACTCAGTCTTCTCTCTTTCCCTGTTCTGACCTGCCTCAACGCCCCCCTAGGAGAGTTTACACCCTTATTCTTAAGGGGGAGCTGACAGGCAATGGTCTTTCTTCTGTAGCTGCTTCCTGCTGGTTTGGGGCAGTAGTCCCTGCCTGATGGCATGTGAAACTCTCTGGCTATTCTACTGAGGTTGAGGGAAGGCAGGCCCAGCACCACAACCACTGATTTTTTAAACCCTCTTTGTTGGATGTCTCTTCTCTCCCCAGACATTTTTGGGCATTAAATCAAAATCTTATTTTCTTAAAAATTGAAAAAAAAACTTATTTTCTAAACATATTTGAAGTTTCTTTGTCTTCTTTTGTAACAGGGATCCCCAAGACCACCCCCAGGTCTGATGATACTTTAGGTGAACTCACAAGACTCAGCACTCAGCAAGCACATATACACATAGCTATGATTTTTTACAGTGAAAGGATACAAAGCAAAATCAGCAAAGGGAAAAGGCACATTGGGTAAAGATGGGCAAACCAGGCACAATCTCCCAAGGGTCCTCTCCTGGTAGAGTCCCACAGGATTATCTTATTTCCTCCAGCAACAAGTGTGACAACACATATGAAGTATCCTCCAGGTAAGCTCATTAGAAACTCAGTGCCCAGGGTTTTCATTGGAGGTTGCTCATGTAGGTGCTCTCTGCCTAGCATTTACCAAAATTCCAGCCTCCCAGAAGGAAAGCAGGTGTTCAGTGTAAATGATGTTTGTGTACAGTTTAGGCACAGTGGACCACTCTTATCAGTTTTGGGAATAGTAGGAACCCTCCTGAAATCTAAGTTCTCAGATGCCATCTAAACCTGGCAAGCAGGCCTTTCTAAGGATAGCAGTCTCAGGTATGATATTTTAACTCTTTTTCCCATGTCTATGTTGACATGAGAGTGTGTAAGCCTGGCCTGCCCTGGAGGAAATCAGTCATTCTGATCAGATCTGGTTCCAACAGGGAAGGACTGGAGGAAAGAGAGGCAAAGGGAGGAAAGCTCTTATTTGTTTGGTGTTTTAGTACCTGACTTTTGTGTTCTTCAGGAGGCAAGTTCTATAATGCTGACTGTTTTCTGATGAGCTGCCGTTATGGATTCTATTGTGAGCCCTTCTCTGAAAAGTTCCCACTGAACCATTCCACTGCTCTCCACCATACCATTTCTATTAAGTTCTCCTTGACCTGGCAATTAATCCTCATAGGTAGGTGATCATTTCAAGACAGTGCTTACCAATCAAGTTTCAAAAGCACCATCCCACAGGGAGGTACTGGATGCCTCTGTTCCACCATATCTAGAAGTGAAGGCCTCTTCTATCTCCACTATCTCCCTTCACACTTCACTTCACAGACAGCTCCTCTTGCCTTCAGACATTTCTCTATACCCACCAAGCTCCAGGCACAGGAACACATGACCCAAGAATTCTTCCACCACTCTCTAGTCTGGTCCCTGAAGACGCAGTCATTTGCTTTTTGGGCAGGGCTGTGGAGGAGGGGATGCATTCTCTTCTCCTGTGGATGAATAACACACAGTACTCCCACAAATATTCTCTTTAAAAAAAAAACTCTACTCACTGATTGTCTTCCTCATCACTATATAGGTAGGCTGAAAACACACACACACACACACACACACACACAACCCCTTCAGAACCAGTTTGGGGGCTGCATTTTAGCAAGTTCTGCATAGATGGCCTGGCATATATCTTTAGATTAGCTTCAATATCATGGACTTGGTCTAAAGTCCAAAATAGGAAAAGTACCAAATATTCACATACATTCACAGATATATTCATAAACAAAACTTAACATTCAGTGAATGTCTAATTTTGCCAGTGCCAAAATACAGTGCCAAAAAAATGGAATATTCCATATTCATCATATTGCCCTATATCTTTCTCTCTTCTGACATACACAACTTCAGTTCTCTACTTTCCCCCAGCACTAAAGATGTCAAGTAGCTCTAGGCAAATCATCCTGGCCCTGACCACTCACCTTGGACTCATCTCCTAAGATCATGGTCTGCGCTTGAATTCCTCTTGTATGTTATGAGCTATTGACTCAGTGTAACCCAGCCCAACTGCTCTAGTGTCTTACTGGACATAACCCACGCATGTGGATTTGTATGGAATCCTTCTGAATCCTTGCAGTGAAATATCCTTTGAAGTCAAGTAAGTGCAGTAGAACCACAGGCTGAAGCAGCCAGAGTAGACACGGTGAGCAATTTAAATGGAACAAAAGTATCGCACAGCGTTCTGATAATGCTACCAACTGCTTCCAGAACTATCCGTGGCTCCAAATGTTGGGAGAGATTTAATTAGAGCAGAGGCCATTATGGCTGGCTTATCCAAGGACAGAGTGCTCAAGAGGGGGATTTGAGTAAGGGATTAGGATGGCTGCCTCAAAGTACAGTATAGATAACAGATCATTCCTTTTATTTGCTCCCACATTGCCCAAACACATTTTTCCAAGCCTCCATGCCTCAATAACATAGTCGATCTTGTTATAATACAATCATAATATGAGAACATTTTATAAATTAATCAAATTTCAATCATCTATTTTTAGAATATAATGTAATAAAAAACAAAAATAATATCACTGGGACTTAGCCCAAGGCTGGCACATAGTCAATAAATATTTGTTGAATGAATGTTCCTTTTACTGATAATGACTTTTGTGACTGTGACAGGCTGGAAAATCCCTTTTCATCCTTAGATTTAACTTAAGCCTCACTTTCTCCCTGGAGTTTTAGTCATTTCCTCCCTCGTGCTCTTCTCTTAGATCTTTCTGTGTTCAATTTATCTGTTTACTTGCTCTCTCTCTCTACCATGAGCTCTCCATTCTTTCACAGCCTCTAAAACCTGATGCTACACTTTTTTTTTCAAGAATGTATCCATCTTGAACTCCCTTAAATAACTTTGTCTCCAGTGGGAGACTGTGGGAATCTGACTGAGGATGTGCAGTATAAGTTGAGAATAGGGGAGAAGGTATTGGCAAACTTTGGGTTAATTCAGGACCCCTGGCCAATTCACCACTGGATTCAAACCATATGAATCTCTTGGGCTTAATTTTCCAGCTTGTCCAAAATGATCAAAGTATTCCCAAATCTAGAAAAGATTTCCATTTATTTGTAGTTTGCAGGCAAAGTAGTACAAATATTATAACAGAAAATAAAAAACAAATGAGCCTTTTCCATGGATTATTTAGTAACTAAATATTTACTAAGCACCTACTATGTGTAAGACCTTTTACCATGTGTCTGCTTTCATCTGCAGGGATGCATTGGACAAGTTACTAGATCCCTGCAGAAAGACTAAATGGTAGGAGTAAACTAGTAAATGTTTAAACATTTATGTCTCACAACTGCACTCTTAATAAAGTTGAAGATATTGTAAAAACCCTCCATGAGTCCATGGCAGGGAATACTTATTCAATATTATTGGTGTAAAGTATCTTTTTTCCAGGTTATATTTGTTTTCATCAGCATGTAATTGCTATTTGAATTTGCTTCAATGAGTAAATATTTCACAAATCTATTTTCTAGCATTATCACGCTTCCAAAATGTCGTTTATTTAACCAGTTTAGACAACTCCATAGAGAAGAATATTTTGAAAACAGATATCGTGTAATTATAGGTAACACAAATTATGATATCAAGAAATCAAAACCCAACAAGAAAAACGTGTGAAACAAAAATGGATTTTAAATGTATGAAAATAATTTAATTTAAATAAATTTTAGCTAGATACCGACTTTTCACATAGCCAATTGTATTGGCAAAGACACAAATGTAAAAAGGTTTACAATCTGGCAATTATCAGTTAAAATGTAATATGCACCTATCCTTGGGCCCCAAAATTTCACTTGGAGAAATTATCCTACAGATGCCCTCCCACTTACATGCGGTGGGTGCCTTGCAAGAGCCCCCAGCACAGTGCTGCTCGTACCGGGAACAACCTCCAGCAGGCGTCTGAGTCCAAGCCCCTTCTCCCTCCTGAAGCCGCATCTCCTGATTAAGCCTCCGTCTTCTCTCTAGACCGCAGAAGGTTTCCCTCTTGTACCTCTACAGCCTCAGGAGTAGTCAGAGTGATCTTTCTAAAACACCAATCAGATTGTATCATTCTGCTACTTAAAGCCCCACCAATGCCTTTCCATCACACTTGGAAGAAAACCCACACCCATAAACCCTGAGCCTGCCTGCCTCCTCACCTCGGCTCGGACCGCTCTGCCCCTTGTCCTCTTCGCTCCAGCCTTCTCTATGCTTCTCGGGCCCCTTTCAAGTCCACCTCAGGGGCCTCTGCAGAGACTCGTCTCGCTTGTTTTCTAACCTGTGGCTCCTTCTCATCCTTCAGATCCTAGCTGACACATCACTCCTCAGCCAGGCCTTCCCTGACAGGCCCGGTGAGGGTAAGAACAGGCGCTCGCTCTCTAGCACAGTGCTGTTTTGTTTCTCTTTCTGTCCTCCATTGTCATCTGACGGTGTTCCTATTCATCATTCATTTGTTTAAGTTCGCCTTTCCTCCTGTTAACGTACACCCCTTGAGAGCAGGGATCTTGTCTGCTTAGTTCCCTGCTTTATCATCAGCACCCAGTGCAGGGACTGGACGTAATGAGCATTCAGTAAATGTTTGTTGACTGAAGTTAATTAATGGCCATCAGAAGGGACTGGATAAATTATAGGACATCCATCAAATGGAACCCTGCACAGCCATTAAAAAGAATGTGGTGGGAGAAACTCCAAGAGTTATCCATGGACCAGGCCTGCAACGTCATCGCATCTGCCCTGGGCCTCCCTGCCAGACCTCCTCTCAGATCCCTGTGCTCCTGCTCTAGTTGCTCTTAATAGGTCCATGGTCGTGTCTTCAGGCCCTGACGCTTGCTCTTCCCTGCATGGATCCCTCTCTCACTTTGGTCAGCCCTCTGCTCAGAAATCTTCTACTTGGAAAAGCCTTCCCTGCCATTATCAAAATTCACCACCCACCACCCCCTCTCCCCTGACCCTGCTTTATTTTTTCTCATTGCACTTGTCATTTGAAACAAAAGTGCATATTTATTGGCTTGCATGCTTATTTTGTGCTTCCCTTGACTAGAATGTTCCTTGAAGCCATTCACCATGATCTCCCCAGCAGGTAAAATAATTTCCTGGCATAGAGCAACAGCTCGGCAAATATTTGATTAATGGTGAATGAAGGAATGGTTAAGTGGAAACAAGTGAGGTGCTGAACAGTGTGCCTACAGAGTGCTGCTTCCACTTGTGCTAAAGGAAGGGCTGATGTACACACAAAGTCTTCCGAAAAGAAAACCCAAGACCATGGTGACAGAGGTGGCCTCTGCGGGAGAGAACTGAATTTTTTTTTACCTTTACCATGGGGAATTTCTTTTTAAAAAAATAAGAAATATGTTATTTTTGACAGTTTTGCAAATTGGAAAGAAATCAAGAAACTTATAATGTTATATCTAAATGATAAATATTCAATAGCCATTTATTTAGCGATCCTATGTTTTTGGCACAGCCCTATATAATTTCTTGTTTGGATGTTCATGACTATTTGTGCATTTCTGCATTCTTTAGGTATAAAATACATTCTTTAGATATGAAATATGGGGAGGATAGAATAGTGTGAATCTCTAGCAGGATACAGCCTGCATCGATATAAATAAGTCCACTAGAAATTTTACATGCCAACAAAAAAGGGACTCAGAGTCTAAGATATTTCGAATCTGCTTGCAAGATTGAAATAAGCCCTAATTGTGTTGTTTGTTTGCTTTTTTAAAACAAACAAACAACAACAAAAAAAAAAAACCTCTGCTAATAGTCTCTACCCATCCTTAACAGGCAGCTTTGTTGACTATTTTCTGGCTCCATCAAACAAATGTACCCTACTTTTAGAAAACTAACTCTCTGAATATCCACATTTATTAAAAAAATTTTTTTCAGGAGTATCTACTTTTTTATTTAAGGATTCCTTTAAATACTAGACTAATAAACACATTTAAAATATGATTCAATATAAAAATTATACACAATTTTCAGGAAACCATCATTGAACACACAGGTACTCAGTAATTACTTGCTGGTTGGGTGAACATACCTATTGAAAATCAGTAGAGTGAAATGGATAAGAGCGTGGTTTGGGATCCAGATATCCCCATGTTTGGCTTCTATCTCTGCCATTCACTGGCTGAATATGACCTTCACAAAGTTACTTCACCTTTCAAGGCCTCAGTATTTCTTATAGAAATAAAATGGATGAGTAAAGCCTCACTTGTAGTTAGCTGTGAGTAGTAAATGAAAGCACCCTACACAGTGCCTGGAAGATAGTAAATGTTTGGTTAATAGTGGCTATTATTGTGAAAAGTAACACAAAATACTCAAGGTTTTAACTCAGTTTTTCATACCCACAAAGACCAATTTTATGCATCTTATTCCAGGACATTCTATTTCACTGGTACCAGGAAGAAGAAAAGACTGTGTAACTGAGATTTTTGTGGTCTTAAAATTATGGGGAAACAATTAACAGGTATATAAGTTAATTGTGGCAGAAATTCAGCTTGTAACAATTGCTAACATCTATTTAGTGCGTGCTGATTAATGTCATTCTTCAGAGTAAATACTGTGACAATATCTTCTCCAGGTTTATTTTATAGTACTACCTGCTGCCTACTTCTTAATTAAAAATATTAAATGTAAATGTTTTATTTAATTTCCCAGACAAGAATAGAATTTTGAGTGAGAAAGGAAAAATGCTGCAAATTGCTTCAAATTTAGAGACTAAATGGATGTGTTCCCTCAGATGACCAAGGGTTTCTTCTTTTTCAATTTTCTGGCTTTTCCCCCTTTCCTTCTAGGACTACTAGTTTCTTTAATAAAGTTGAGAATTCTTGCAAAGGGCCTTATAAACACGTGTTATTAGATTTTAAATCTGATTTGAAAGTGCCTCTCTCCTACTCCCTCTGAGTAAAGTGACCTTTTTAAATGGAGGGAAGTGGGTTTAGATGACAGTCATGATAAATGCGGTCATGTTCACTCAATAAAATAAGGCCCAGTGCATTTGAGGATAAATCAGTGAAATGTACAGCCCCACCTGTCTGTCTCCATCATTCATTTCCACTGTCACTTTCACAGTGGCTGATGGATCACAGTTGCTGTAAAATTAGACAGCCTTTAATCTCATTTCATCCTGATTAGCTTCTCTTTACCCTTTCCCTCTAACTCACTGACTGACACGCTAAAAGCTCACACTGGGCTGTATGTGAACACGGAGTACAAACTTCTCCTCAAATACCTTTTCGTGAGGGCAAGATGGTTTTTCACCTCTGGAGAAATCTGGAAAGGACCAGACATGTATTCGTTGTTATTTAAAAGATAATCAATAAGTGCAGTACTCAGTGCCGTTTTAAACAGGTTGTTTGCTCTTGCTCACTGCCCTACTTATTTTGCTTCCCTTCAGGTTTAATCAGAAGTCGAAGAAATTAGGTCTTTTGCAAAATTCAAACATTGATTTAATATAGATTTTCTTCTAATAAATTCAGGTGCATTTTACATTCAGAATAATTTCAGAGTCATTTGTATGTATTTATAGCCTCTCAATCCACAGTAACAATTCAGAAAAGACAATAATTCAGAAATGAGAATACTGAAATACTCAACCAAGAAATATAGTATGCAAGGTTTGAAAACAAGAGTAAAATGTGAACATATGAGGATATCTTCAAGTAGTCTTTATAGTAGAACTGCAAACACCTTCTTTTCTCTCATTTCGAAGGGTTCAATAGTTAGCTTGCATGCCATAGTTTCATTTGTTTGCAGAAAGCATAACAATAGGGGTAATCAAATGAGAAAGAGGCTTAAAAATAAATCATGTATTATTTCTTTCACTTAATTTCTGCTTGCTTGAATGGAAGCAAATGAATGGTAAGAACAAAACACAAGTATTACTATATTTTTAGAAGATTGTGCTTTATTATAAAGTTAGACTTCTAGTTGAAAGAAAAATAATAAAATGTTTCATTATTTGTAAGATTTGGGCTTTTAATGGATCCAAAGTTTAAAGTAAATATTCAAAGAGTGGTGGTCATAAACTAAGTTGGTTGTCGTTGAGGGTCTCTATCCCTCTAATGTAATTTATAGACTGTAGTTGATGACAGCATTGCAATGTTTTTGTAGCAAAAGCAAAGTTGGTACTATATTAATGCTGAAGTTCCAAAACACAAATATGGGGTTTAGTTTTATGAGATATGAATATGATTAAGCATTTTTTCTCTTTTTCATTTTTTTCATTAATAAGGAGACCTTGACTATGTCATTGAACTAATCTGTGTAAATCTGTGTATCTTTCTGAATACTTAGAGGAACAATTGAGTTAGTAGTTGGAATTTGATGAGGTAGAAGTGTCTGAACAGAACTTTTTAGGAGTAATGTTTCCATAACTTTTTGAGTTGCCTTTTTCTATTATTTTTTTATTTGAAATAAGTTATTTTTTTAAAATGTGTTCAACCTTAATTGCTCATTGAACCCAATATGTATTCTGCCCCAATGGATTCAAGCTTTCAGGACCTATAGACTTCAAAGCATTTTCCAAACAGATAAATCAAGGATTGAGGAGTCTAAAGGACATTCCAAGATGACTCTCTAAGTCTGCTGACCTAATTAATGGACTACACAAATCACTGCCCATCCAATTTCTACATCATCCCAAAAATCAGGGGTCTGTGTACCCATGCCCTCTCCCCTGTGGATAAAAGTTCAAGAACAATGAACATTCACAGTAAAAATGAATAAATAACTAAAATAATCAAAACCCTTAAAATCCTTTAGTAAGAAGCTTAAATGATCTGATTTGCTCTTTCAGAAGCTGTGTTGTAGGTTTCAAAGCTATGCAAGTTTCTAATTATTTTATTTACATATCTTAGCCTGCATAAGTGCATTCTGAAAAAAAAAATAAAAGATAATTAAAACAAAATGAAATGAGATATATATCTCCAAAAAAGAAGTCAGGTGCAAGATCACCTATCTTCCTACCCTTCTCTCTCTCCAACCCCCTCTCCCTCTCCCTCTCCCTCTTTCTATCTCTTTCTCTCTCTGTGTGTGTCTCCGTCTCTTTCAGCATTGGCAAAAGAGCACAAAGTAAGAGCTGGCCCTGACTCATATTGATTTCGCACTGCACTGGTTTCTTAAGTGCTCTGTTGATCCGTGTCAAGCAATAAGTTCCCTGCCTGAACATGCACATCACCTCCCCATTTGTCCTCACCTAGATTTAAGGTGCCCATATGATGAGCTGAACAAGGACATCATTTTTCCTACTGATGTCACCGGGCCCAACCACTGCATGTGAGATGATAACTAATGCTGTGTAAGTTTACATTTACCATATGAAATTATAATAGCAGAGACACACAGGGCGACAGGGGCAGCCTGTTCTGGTACTGTGTGGCTCCCAAACGGAAACGTAAATGAGAGCAAATGCAGAGAAGTCTAGCTTCAGTGGGCTTTCTGAATAACGCCCCCTCCTCACAGCCACCAGTTTTGGGCAGAAAGAAGGGAGAGACGAGGAGAATGGATATTTGTGATGGTCTTGACAGTTTTTATCTTTGTTACAGAAGAACTCCTAAGCAGATAGATAGAAAATGTGCGATTGTGCAGCTAATGGCATTGTACAGGAAATTAAGCGTATACATTTGGAGGAGGCATTAAATCAGCAGGACCTTAATTTAAAAACTTAAAACTGTATGGAAATTCAGCTTGCTCATTGCTGTGGAATAGAAAGCTACCAAGCTCCCTGAGTCTGTTTATGGAAAGATTGCCAGCAAACCAAGTTTGGGCAGAGCATCTTAATGGCTCAAAGTGGATTCAGGGTTATTTCCTCCAAGAAGTAGCCCCCAGCCCTGACCATTTGGGAGTGGCAGTCATAGTTTGGGTATGCCATCCATATCATGAGGCAGGTGGGAAGAGCTTAGAGAATCGAAAGCAGCATAGCAAGTTGTTCTTGACTAATTCCTGGAATAACATTATGTAAAATTAATCAGAAGGGGTTGGGTTTGAAACTGCTGTGAACACACCACTGAGCCACGGTGTAAGGCTCTTTGGACTGGTGAGTGCTCTGCTCTGCTGCCTGTGCTCTCCTCTGCCTTCCAACTTAGTCTCACGTTTTATACACTTTGGTGGAAGCAAACAGCTAGTGAGTCAAGGTGTCGAGTCCTAGGATGGAAAATTTCATGTCCTTTTCTTCTTCTTAATTCCAGTTATGCCATACAACAGTGCCCACCACTGTGTCGTGGAGGTAGAAAACTTCTTGTTCGTACTGGGCGGAGAGGACCAGTGGAACCCTAACGGTAAATATTGAACAATGTAATAGTCCGTGTGCAGAGTGACAGACACTAGTAGCATTCCAGTTTTTAATTGCCCTGGAAAATACATTTCTGTGCAGCAGGGCCAGATGAAGTAGTCAGTGAATTGGGCTGACAGTTGGAGGGAGGTTCAATCATTGAGCTAGGAGAAGACATATGCAGCCGAGCATTATTAGTTCATTGACTGTCTGGGGACTTGGCCCCTCTCCTCATCCATCCCCTGAGGAATGCCACAAGCATAAGCTCAGACTCCCTAGAGAAAGGTACCAAGCTGCTGCTAAGACTTTGAACCACCTTCTCTACCACTTTTCTCCCATTTTAGCAATGTAATCATGTGGTTGCAATAAATCAGCGTTGTCTTGGTCGTGCTATTCATAGTTTTTTGGCAGCATTTATTCCTTGAAACCCATTCTCATTGCTATATACCTTTGGCAAGTGCTTCTTCCACACATTATCCACCATCCTCCCCATTGGTGTGATTACTTCGTAAACTTGCCAGAAAGATAAATTAAACATTTTAACACACTTCCTAAGTGAAACACAAGGCAAACACTGCGCCTTGCAAATACACAAAATTATCGAGATATTTTTGGAGAGCTTGCACAGGAAGGAGGAGTTGCAGTTGTAGCCTTCTGTGTAACAGAGATAATTATGACTGAGAAACCATAAAACAGCTTGCAGGTACACATTTTTACTTTAAAACCCCAGAACATCCAGCTGAAATTACATATACTGCATATATTTTATTGTGAATGCTCTCTTTCAGCATCTGCACTAAGGCAAATTATAGAAAATTGTTACATCTGTTCACTCTAGAAAATCTTAAAGGAAAACAATTCAGGCCACCCTCTAAGAACATTTCTTTTAAGAGAGGGGACATTCTTTCTCAAGACCTGCAGCTTTGTTGTTTTATATCTCTCTCTCTCTCAGCGTAGGAAAGGAGACATTTCCTGTGCTCTGTAAGGAACAGATTTGGAATGGGAGCAAGAATAACACTTAATATCTCTCCTCTAACTCATTTTTGTAATGGCAGATCTGAAATGTTACCAGAAACTCTGATGTGCATACAACCCACTGTAAACTCCCCTTTTACTGTTTAATCACTCTTTGGAAGTGATTTGAACTGAATGGAGCATTTATAAGTAAACACACAAGGCGCAACCATCGTGTTTATCTCAGCAAAGAATCTCCAGAACATTCTTGTTGAAGGCCAGATTAAAAAATAAAGCATGACAAGACATGGGCTGGAAAGTGCTGGTTCTGATTACAGTACTCTCTCAGCCCACCTCTCTTCCAAACTGGAAGAGGCCTCTTGGTTCAAAACCTTAGTTTTCACACACAAAAATAGGAACTTCTCCATTCCTATGCCTCAGACCTTAATTAGCAACACGGAAAATTTACCCCCTAGGCTTATACAAAAGCAACTGCTTTTGCTGTTCACCTTCTATCAAAAACACAGCTGAGAGAATTGGGTGGGGGTAGGAGAGAATTTAAAGGACATATCCATTCCTTTTGTCTATCTTTGAACTAATTCAGACCCTCACTAAAGCTTTGAGGACCCTTGGACCACACTGATTTGCCTGCCCCAGCCTCTGGGAGGAGCAGCAATTTGGTATTAAGCCCTCAAGGAATACGTTATTAGAAAAGACTACAGAACACAGTGTCGCATTTACTGTAGGAAGGTCACTGAGGACGCCTTTCACTATTATCCCTCATTGTACCCCACACAAAACCCACATGACAAATTCTTGTCAGACCAAAGTACTGAGGCATTGTGTGCTTTTGAAAATTATTACTACTGCTAATCAAGTGAGTTGTTGAGTCTCTTCTATTTGCTTTAGCCACCAAGAAACTAAGAATTAAATTTCAGTACAACTTTAATTACTGTATCCTAACTTTCCTTTTAGTCTTGATAAGCATTTGAACTTCCCTCAATTTGTCTTGAGTCTATTCTCTATTTTTATTTTCTATTTTATTAGATTCATTGAATTCAATTGAGTTGCATCTTCTGTGGAATGGGGGAGGATGTAAATAAACAAAGAAAGAAAACTAAAAGCCAATGTATGAAGCACTATTAAGTAGGAAGCTAATCATAATAAAAAGTCAAAATCCACATCTTTCACGCTGGCCAAGGACCTGTTTTTCAGACTATGGTTCACAGAGGACAGTAGAGTGAGGAGGAAGAAGAGGAAGAAGGGGGATGGGGGAGAAGAGGAGGAAGAAGCAGAGGAGGGGGAAAAGGGGGCAGAGGAATGGGAGAAGGAATATCCCCAGTAGGTCTTCCTTAATAAACAAAAATGTCTGAAATGAAAAATGAGGTGTTGGGTCTGAGGAAAACTCCTCAGGACACAGCTCAATATATTTTAATGACTCTGTGGAGTAGGTGTTAGTCCCTAAATTTTGCTATGAAGAAACTGCAGATGGCACAGAGTCTGGCACATAGTAAAACCTAAACAAGTAGGAAGACCTATATTTACCACATATGAAAATCAACCATTATATAAGTTTCATATTAAATTACCATTAACTCTTCAAAATACCTCTATGAAGTCTCATTATCCAAATTCTGCAAATGACAAAACTGCAGCTAGAGAAATTAGGTATTAGGTAAATTGCCCAAGGTCATTCAGATAGTGAGTAGCAAAGAGAATTTGAACCTTTGTCATTTGACTTCCAAGCCCACGTTTTTAACCACTTTATTATCCTGCTTCTAAATATTTATTGGGAGAAAGAGAGGGAAGTTGAGGAAAGTTTAGTTGCAACTGGTCCTCAAGCTCACCTATCCTTTCTCCATACCATGTAAATGTTAATGGGTGATATTAACCTACATTTGTTCAGCTTCAAAGAAAAATGGCCTTATATAAGCAATTTTACCCATATTCTTATTTCACATAATATACCTGTATTTCATATAATATATTTAGTTCATAATAGTGCAATCGTAGTATTTGTCCTTTTGTGCCTGGCTTGCTTCACTCAACACAATGTCCTCCAGTTTCATGCATGTTGTCATATGTTTCACGACTGCTGCCTGCTACTCCATCGTGTGTATACTCCACAATTTATTTACCCATTCATCAGTTGATGGACACCTGGGTTGTTTCCAGCTTTTGGCTATCATAAATAACACTGCTGTGAACATCGGTGTGCAGATGTCTATTCATGTCGTTGCTCTCAGTTCTTCTGGATATATACCTAGCATTGGTATTGCCGGGTTCCATGGCAAGTCTATATTCAACTTCCTTAGGTACTGCCAAACTACAAAGTGTAATATCAGACAAAAAATATACACTATACTAAGTGAAGGAGACCAGACACAGAGTATTACATATTGTATGATTCCATTTATATGAAATGTAAATATAAATCAATTTATAAAGATGAAATTAATTAGTGGTTATGTAGGGCTGGGAAAGGAATATTAAGGGGTGTGGAGCCTTTCTTTTTGGAGTAATGAAATTGTTCTAAAATTTTTTAGATGATGAAGGTACAACATTGCGATTATACTAAAAGCCATTGATTATATGCTTTGGATAGATCATATGATATGTGAATATATCTCAGTAAAACTGCTTAATAAACAAATAATTGTGCAAGAATAGCCAGAAATAGCAGCTATGTACAGCAGGGGAAACAGAGAGAGATTGAGAAGTGGGGAATTTTCTTGTTTGCTTGTCTGTTTTTTGTTTATTATTACTGAAATAATGAAAATGCTCTAATAATGATTGAAGTGATGAATGCACAACCATGTGATCATAACAAATACCATTGATTGTACACTTTGGATGAATTGTATGTTTATTAATATGTATCAATAAAATTGATTTGTTTTTTAAAAAAAAGAAATGCAGGAAGGATAAATCAGAAATTAATGAAAATATTTTGTCAACAGTGTTGGGTTAATGGTATGGATAGGATAGGGTTGGAAAGGAGATTTTTCTGCATATACTTTGTAAAATAAAATTTTTCCACTGTAAAAAAAAAGTTAATGGATGTATTTTGACTTATAGAGAATTAACTATACTCTCTTCCCCTCCTTCTCACCCTCCACGTCCTGCTGGTCCCAACATAGGTAACTGGGTTTAGAGCGTAGCAAAACCTTACTCTCACAAGTGTCCCTAGAGGCCTGGATAACCAAGTCATTTGTGGGTCTTATTCCAGAATAGCCAATCTAAGCCAAGCTATTTCTGAAAGAAAATCTTACCTTAAATATCAATTTTATAAATACAAAGTTAAAGATCAAAATCAAAAGGTGAGCTTTCTTTCCTAACTCTATGGTGCATTCTACAGGCTTGCATTCCCCATAGTCCACTCAAGTTCCCCGTTCCCCCCATCGCCACCACCTTAAAAATCACCAAGCTTGTGAGTAAAAAAAAACAAAAACTACATTGTTCTCCATGGAGGTAATAGAAAGACATGGACAAAATCCCATCTCCCAATGCCATACTCTGTCATTTCCCTATACTACCTTAAGTAATGGTGCCCCATATTGACCAAAGGGATCTCTATGGGATCCAAATTCAACCTTTAACTCTCACCCATCACTTGGTTGAATTTTCTTGTACTTATATACTTAAACTTTGTTCATCCTTTTTGCTATCTTTTAACATTACTTGATGTTAGTTATTCTATTTATTATTAAAACGTCATTACAAGAACCTTAAAGGAAGATGTTAACTTAATGCACAATATCTTTTCCATACACAATTGTTTTTGATTTCTCATTCAGTCTTTATCCGTGTGAAATACATAACTATTTAGCTTTAATCAGAGTACACATGCAATTTTATTGTTGTTCCTTTTTTCCACTTAGATGATCTGTCTTTTATCAGGGTCCCTAGTAGCCGAGCCTGGGACAGGTATTCCAGTGTACATGATTTATTGAGGTTGTGTTTTCCAGCAAAAAGGATGAAGGAAACAGAGTAGGGCAAGACAAGAAGCTAAGCAAGGATGTGATCTCATCTAGAATGCAGCTTCAGCCTCATGCGGTGAGGGAGCTGTTGCATTGCACCAAGAATTGGTCACACCTTGAAGCAAGCAGGCCAGCCTTTTGAATTCCCACGTCAATTAGTCATTGGCTGAGACCTCCCCTCAGGTGGGGAGCTGGGGTGGGCAATGAGGCATTCTGTTCAGCTGAAGGCATTTCTCCAGAGAAGGAAGAGCCGTGAGCATGAGCTGTCAACACTTACCACCACCTGGTAAAGGGAATCCGAGCTATTTACCATAGCATTCCACATTCCCTTAAACATTTTCCATGTAGCTTTGTATACCATCTATCTGGTCAACCGTAATTGGTTTGTTTGTTTGTTTGTTTTTTTTGTATACCATTTATCTGGTCAACCGTAATTGTTTTTTTTTCTTTTTGTTTAGTGTTAATATTAGTATTTATTGAGTAACCATTATTTGCAATGAACTTTACCCAGCAATGACCTGCATCATTCCACTTAATCCTCACAACCACCTTGTCAGTCATGTTCCATATTGCTCTAGTTTCACTAGAAGACTAAGCCTATAGAGGTTAAAAACTTGCCAGGATGCACAGTTTGCAAGAAGCTGAGCTGATTCTAACACAGGTCTGTCTGACTCCAGAACCTAAGTCTTTAACCGCTATTCTACACTGCCATTTATTCAAACTTACGTATTTGTTTAGATATATTTTTTTAAAATCATGCTTTTGCCATTGATCTTCTGAAATTAAATCAGTATTGCATCACAGAGGATAGTAGCTTCCACTCACTTACAAAGAATTCCTCATTATTCCCCATTTAGAAAAATGCAAAGGGCTCAATCATCTCAAAAATATGGGATTATCATATCATATTATAATACCTCATGCAATTAAAATGAAAACAAAAATTTATAAAGAATAAAAATCCTATGATATATATAACATGTTTTAATTTCATTGCTGGCAGGGAGAAAAATTAGTCATCCATATGTCCCGTTATTATGTATATATCAATTCCAAAGATGGAAGCTTAAGTTAACATTAGTTCTTTTGAAAATGATACCTGAGATGCACTTCATTGAATGAAATACAAAATTGTCAATTTTACAACATCCGAAAAAACACAAATATGATTTTATTGATTGATGGTCTTGCTTACAAGACCAAAGTCTGAAATCAGAAAACGCATTAGTTACTAGAAATATAAGCAGGATACATATATAAGTTTTTCTTCTCAGCTGTAGATATTAACTCCTGTTAACGCCCTTCATGTCATTAGTGCTAGGAACACATTATAATATTCTAATAGAAATGCATATATTCTATCAGTGCCCCAACTTACAAAGACCTAATTTATATTTGTCACTTACTGATGAATGATGCCAAAACAACAGCCCTCAGGCCACTTCCCCTCTACACAGGCAGGAAACTGCCACCCCCTACTCCATTTCTCCCATCACCCAAGTGCTAGCCAACAATAGTAACTGGTGATAGGGCATGAGAAGAAATGTGTGAAGAGTCAGAAAGAAAATGAAACAGATGAGAAGAAACTGAAAGGGTGAAACATAATCTAAAATTCCATTATCAAGCTCCTGGTAGGGCCTCAATAGTAGCCACAAGGGAAGAAAGAATAACCTCCATTTTATCTCATCTTCCTCACTGCACCAAACTCATTTCTTCTGAGGCTTATTATCCTCTCTGTATCTCCTTTGCCACCTCCAGAACGCCTTCCTTCTTTTTGTGCCCCCAAGTCTCCACACCCCCCTTCCACACTATTGACCCTGCCTCTGGAAGCTCTTTCCTCCTCACCCCCTCCTCACCCCAGTCCCTGCTTAGCCTTTTCTCTGGGCCAAGGCCACTACCATTAAGAGGAGAGGCGAACATGCTGCATCTGTCACCACTGCTCAGCATGTGCAGGCCCTCTCTGCCCCATTCCCGGGAAGAGGCAGATTGTCTTCTTCCAAATGAAAACTCTAAATCAAATTTCATATAGAAATATTCGTGTGCATGGTAGGCAGCTTCTACATTCCCATTAACAGCATTAATCTTCAGGTGCACTTGGGAATTAACCTTGGAATCTGTCCAGGATAATATTGTTTAGATGGGGAAATGATTGTAAATTCCACAAAAACTCACTTATAAACCGACTCTAAACATAGTCCTTCCTTTAGTTGAAGTCTGCCTATGGGAAATCCAAGCCTCCTGAATCATCTTCACCATTAGTATGCTGATTCCTTTCTGTATACCCCAAGTAAGACTCAATTTACCACTGCACCCCAACCATCCAAACCCTCCCACATGAACTCATGATCTCACATCAGTTCTCCTCAGAATGGTCCCTTCAACTTCTTGTCTAATCAAAACTTGGCTATCCTCTGAGAGTACTGCTTTCCCAGCCACCCTCTCTAGTGGAGACTGGTTTTTGTTCCCTTCATACACTTCACACATCACAGCATTGCCTCTTCATTGCAGCTTGCAGACCCTTGAAACTTCAGCCACTTTAAAAGATGTCTTCAAATTATACCACCCGCTGTCCCTTTATGTG
>PVKH010009605.1:0-18712 GCA_004027955.1 Chaetophractus vellerosus
CTATGGTTTCTCTGTTACAGGATCTTCCCTAATATAATTAATGCCCTGAGTGAGTAGGTTGCTGGAACTTTTAGTAAGGGAACCACCATCATCTCAATTTTCTCTTTCTCCCCATAACTGATACCTTCATCTCCTATAGGACAGGAACTTGCTCTTAGATTATCAGATTTCCTTCCAAATTCTATTATTTATGGGATATAAAGAGTAATTTGGGGTTTTGATCCCTTGAAATTCAATAACCAACTTCTTTAAAACATATTTTCCTCTCAACAATTCTACATTTTGCAAATGAAAAAGTACCTTTTCTTTTAGAAGTCAACCGACTTCTTTGTTCTTTCCAGATTCTGTTGGATGATGCCTTCCCTGGGGCAAATAAACCTCCCCTAAGGCAATAAAAAAAAGTCCTTCCTGGTGGAGAGAAGGAGAATTCTAGGCAACAGTAAATTGATAATATTTCCAATTTTTTTTTCTAAACACACACACTTACACACATATCTTGGAATATAGGCATTGGAAAATGCCTTAAAAGAATTTTAAAATGTTCTTCTTGGAAACTGCTGGATATTTGGGGATTTATGTGATTTTATTCATGCCCTATATTTTTTTCTGTAATAAGAACAATACTTTTCAATTAGGCAGAGAACCTTGATTGTTAAGCACGAGAAGCTGGCCTTTAGGTAATAATAAGAGTTCTTCTATAAAGCCAGAAAGTGAAAACGGACAATGCCACAAACTTAAGTACTGATGTAAATATTTTTCAAAAATACCATGATCCCTCTTTATGTATGTCCATACATCCCAAAAGAGAACTTAGCTAACTCTTCTCCTATGTCCACCCAAAAAAGGAATATTCAGATTCTATAAGAATTACTGCTACTGAGCTATTTGCAGTCTCACTTAACATAAACTTCATTCAAAGTGTCTTTATGGATTTCCAATTCATATTATTGAATTCCAAGAAGTCACAGAGCATAGTGGCTATATACCAAAGATTTGGCAACAGAAAGACCTATGTGTTAACACTGTCAGTACCAATTACAATAGCTTTACTAACACAACACACACATACACTTATATATAATTCGTATATATATATAAGCCTGCTACTTAGCTTCTAAGTCTCAGCATCCTCATCTACAGAATGGAGAAAATAAGTGATTCTTCAAACAGTTGTGAAAATTAATTCCTAAAATAAATGTAAAGCACTAAAGATGCATAAAATAGAATCAAAATAATAGCTACTAGGATGAGAACTCAAAGTACTAAAACCACCTGCTGTCATCAACTCTTCTGAATATTTCTATTTTTCCACCTCTGACCAGGATATGACCTTTCCCAGACCTCTCTAAGAATAGGAACAGCCCTTGTATACACTAAACATTCAGGAAGCTACTGAAATAAGTAACACCAAATGACCAGACAGTCCTGATCCAGTACTGTATTAATTTGAGTGTCTTTGAACTTAGTGTCTTTGGACCTCAAAAACGAGGCAAAATGGGGATATTATTCCTTACTCCAGAGCCATTTTAATAAAGAGAAATCCTTTTTTATCTTCACAGTCATAAAAGAGAAATATATTTCCCCATCTAAATATCTACTGATCTGCAGTATGGATCAAAAAAGGAAAAATAGTCTTAAAAATCAGTAAATTATGAGATGCTGAATAATTCCTATGTCAACACTCACTGAAATCAAATTCAATGATTGCTCTTATAAATATTCAAATAAAATAATGTATGTTAAGTGCTTAATGGTATTTTTCTAGGGTTCTAAAATAGCATTAAACATAAGCTGTTCATTATTTCCATCTGAAACAATAATAAACGAAGAGGAGGTTTGTTAACTTTCTCTAACATGATTGTATTATCTTAAAGTAGCAGAGAATGTAAGTGGCTCCTCTTCACAATTTCAAGGCCAAGATTGTCTTGTAAAATCGACATAACAACGAACTAATTGTGTCTTTAAGATCACTAAGTAAACCATTATTTCAACTAGTGCTAAATGTGTTTTATGAATACACCTTCACTAGACTGGCAGCCTGAAAGAGCAGTTTACGATGACCAGCCAATTCAATCCTTTTTTAAGGCAACTGTATATTTTCTCTAATATAATGTGACTGTTTCAACCTTTTAATTTAGACTGAATCTTGGCTTTAAAGAAGGTTTACCCTGGCAAGAAATCAAACTGTATATTTAGGGTGTGCTTTAATGTGCCTATTTTCGCTCTTCAATCAGGAACACTGTAGCTGTGGCAAGGAAAAGGGCACATGCTCCATTATTATTTTTTATCTCTTTTTCGTACTTACTGGAAAATCTGTTAAAATATTCAGCGTCAGGAAGTATTTATTACTTCTAGGGAAGGTAAAATGAATTAAATGATTCAGACTCAAAGCATTTATATTTTACATCGGAGATAAGTACCTAGAACAGGGAATAGCAAACTTTCTGTAAGGGCCAGAGAGCAATTAATTTGGCTTTACCATTCATAGGCTCTGTTGCAACTAAACCGCTCAGCCACAGTAAAGCAAAAGCAGCCCTAGACAATATGTAAATAAGTAGGTGTGGCTGTTTCCCTCAGTTTACTTAGGAAAAAAAGGGTGGGGACAAGGCCATGGGCTTTAGTTTGCAGACAGGCCCCTGATGTAAAGGATTAGGGTCATATTCAAAATATAGATAATACAATTCACCGTACTATAGTGCAGAATGCAATATTGAATTGCAGAAAGCCGCAAAGAACTATTAAGTACATTCCATATCCAAGATTCTGTTAGGAGGCGCTGTGAGGGTACAATAATGTAAGACCAAGTTCTTATCCTCAGGAAGCACATGATTTCCCGGGGAGCCAAGAGTTGAACAGAATAATTTGAAAGCAATACTAGGCATTATGTAATGAAATGTTAGATGGATTGATTTAAATGAAGCTCAGGTCTGTCAGGACTCCACTAGGAATAAACATTTATTTAACACATTTAAACTAAGTAAATAAAGAGCGAAAAATGTTATTCTCTTCTGGAAAAGAAAAGTTGCTGCTTTATTTATCAATTAGCTTGATATGAAGACTTGCCTGTTATTTTTCCATATGCCCACTTTTTCAATATTTTACAATGATGGAAATTTTCAAAAATCTATGTTTATTCTAGGACACAATATAGAAACATAGTAAATTGAATTTAAAATTGCATTTTAAAGCAATTGAGAAAAGATAGGTCTTCTATTATTTACACTCAGGAAATTCCTATTGACGTCTCAGAAATTTTGAAGTCATCCTTGCCTAAATCTGGAAGGAAGGAAAAAAGAAGTTAGTATGTATGAATAGATAGTGATTAAAAGAAAAGAAAAGGGGAAAAAATCTGAGGATATCTTCACTCAGACTGCCATCAGACCCACTGTTAACAAGGAAACTTTTGTGTAGATATTTTGAGTTTTTAAACTTCTCTGAAAAAGTGTCCAAACTTATATGAGTTTTAAACTACTGTCATTAATAAGAATCACTACATTTATGAAGGGCATTTAAAGCTATATCTCAGGTGAATTATTGCTGCCAGAGACTCAATTTTGCCCATGACCTGATAAATCCTTATTCTAGAACACAAGGTTGGGATGATTCATCAAACCAGCAAAAATCCTATAGTGTCCTATTCTATATTTCCCACTTCTAAACTTTTGAATTCTTATGAAGTACTTACTAGACATGACCTGCCCCATCTCCTGAAGAAAAAAAAATGCTTTTTGAATTTGCTGTCCTCAAGTAAGAGTTGGAATTAGAAAGCTGTATCATGCTCTTAAAATAAAATACTTCTAAAGCAGCAGAGCACTGAATAGTTTAATTCATCATCTGAAGATAGCCCATGAAAGTGAACTCAATGCCATATGGTCTTTTGATGTTTGTCCATTGCTAACACATAAGCCACAACTCTCTCACCAGTTTGGCTCACGGCTGCTGCTGAATGATTATTTGCAGATATACTTGTTTGTTTATTTCTCTGGTATACTCTTAATAGGGCTATATACTCATCCTTCTTACTCAGAGATCCTGAGAAGAGGCTCACTTGTCCCTGGTTCCATTATGCAGCATATCATGCCACAATTGATCCAGCTTTAATGTTTGCTTCTAAAACAGTTCAGGAAAAGATAGGAAGCCATCAGTTCTGAGCAACAGAAGAAAAAGGATTAAGTTCATCCGTTTTGTCATCAAGGTGTGCCAACTCTTCTGTTGCTGTATTTTACCTCCTTACCAATGCCATGTTTTCCCCAATGATTTACAAATATATAAATTCACCTTAAAACTATCAATGATTTATTATTTAGAAATACTTTTAACAGATGTCAAACTCTAAACATGAAGATTAGGAATTCCTTAAATAAAACATATTTTATTTATATTACCCTTCATGTGTATATATATATATAGAGAGAGAGAGAGCCCAAGTGCTATATGATCAAAAATATTTGTATAAATATGTCTAAAAGAGCTATTTCAGTAAGTATGAAATACATTTCTAAAGTAATATGAAAGCATCATGCCATAATTTAGTTGACAGAATTTCTTTTCCTCTATTTCTTAATGGAAGATAAATTAATGGTATAATTAAATCAAAGACTTCTTGGATTCTGTGATATATAGAGCTACCCAGGGTCAGCTGTTTGAGCTGTCTGACTCCAGAAGTTTACAATAGGGACCGGGGTATGGTGTAGCACATATGATTTCTAAAATTATCTTTCTCCAAAGTAGAAAAGCTGACTCTCACTGGTAACTAATTATTTTCAAAATCTTTTGTTTTTCCAAACAATATTGAAACAATTCTGAAAATAGCCCAAACACTTACCAAACATGGTTTCATATACCTTTGAACTTGTAACTAATCTAAAAGAAACGAAACATCTTAATTTTATAAATTGTGTTTCATGGAAGCCAAGTGTCCCATGAAAAGTAGTTACTATTCCATGGAATATCACATTAGCTGAGCCAGGCTTCAAGAGCTTCTGTGATTATAGGGACATTTCCCCATATTTTAAGCTTCCAAATTCATAATGTTTTCTTCTTCTGCCTCCAAATCTGCCCTCTTCACTCCTCAAGGGAAAAAGTGTTTCTAATTACAGTGATAGAGGACAATGACAGAATTTGAAGAATAGGCATTGCTTTTTGAACAAATTTGTGAGAAGTTTTTACAAAGAAAAATTTGTAACTTACAAATACTGAAAATAGTTCTCAAACAAGTCTTATTTTTCAATGTCTTGCTGGAAGCAAGGTGATACAGAGGAAGGAAAGTGGGCTGTGGAGGTATAAAGTGAACAGTTTTAACCTCAATTTCCTCTTAGGTAAATTTGGGATAATAATATACCTGACAGGACTGTTAGGGGGATGAGGGTGGTTGTGACGAGTGCTTGGCACATTATAAAGCCTTCCTAATTGTTACTAACACAATTATCCACATCTGAAAAATAAAATTTGTAATAAAATTTGTAGCCTTAGCTAAGGAAAGATACCTCTGAAGAAACCTTATCTACATTTCTGAGAATATACCGCAAATGACTCATGGAAGGAAACTGGTTTCCTTCTCCAAAAATCTTCCAAACTATCCTCCAAAAAATCTAATTAGATTCTTTTCACTTAATTGAACTATAAATTTATTTTTTTAAATCATGAAAGTCCAACTTGAATGATATACAGCTCCTACTTCCAGCTCAGATGCAAGCCAAGATAATAACGTCATAGTCAGCTGTGTATAGCTAAACTCCAAAGAAGTGTCAGTTACATACTCTCATATTTACAATTTGAGTCTCCAGATAAATTATTTGTTCTGTTTTGAAGAAGAACTGGTGTAGTTTTAGCTTAGGGGTCCTCATTATTCATTTATGTAACAAGCTATCAAAATCAGCATAAAGGTAATTCTTTATTAATATCTTAAAAATATAACGTTAAGCTATATTTTCTTCTGCATACTCTGAAACCTCTTTATTTAAATACCTGTTCTGAACAGGTATATTAATTTCAGACTTAAAAAATTACTGCCACTCCACCAAAGGATCTGGACCTCCTGCTCTATTAGTTGTCACAGATGCTGACACTTCACTCTTCAAACAGTCCTAGAAGGAAAGAAGCCAAAGCTATATTGCCTGGACTTGGAAAAAGATGTTTGCAAGGAGGCTCAATGTGGGAAGCACATTGAGAACTCACAGCCTGATAAGCAGATAGTTGCTCCCTCATCTGGATTGCATTACCTTAACAAGCCACTCCTTTCATTTATCTCTTGCTCATTTTTTTCTTTTCAAAATTGATTGTACCTGACAATGGGGTACATAAATAAAACTGAAAACTCTGTGGGGAACCAAAATCACATTCACAAATGTAAACACACTGAACTTGAGAGATGCAAGTGTTAGGTACACAGGGTAATGTAAATGAAGGGGTGTCTTGCAAAGGAATAAATACAAAATGCAGAATTTAAAGCTGGGAACCTAACTAATCCCCCCAGGGAAACTAGAGCAAATGTATAAATTGCATATTATACTTTTATATCATAAGCTAAATATGCCAAAAAAGAATAAGACCATAACATTTTATGGCACATTTGATTAAGTAGTTAAAAGCCTTAAGTGTCTTTCACAATTATTAAAGCATCCATATGAAAACAACAATGATTAAGATTTATTTAATTCCTATTATCAATAGTATGCTGAAGCTGGCTCACATAGGCTAGCGAATGCCAATTGTGCATATCTCTTTTCAATTGAGCATTCAAAGATATCATTTTTGGTAGTATTTACTCCATGGTTAAAGTAATTACTCCACAGAAATTGGCAAACACTACAAATCAGAGATTTGTTTTGGAGAGCCATGTGTTTAGACATTTCCCATTACACCACTGCCTACCACATTCCAGGCACTATTCTAAGCATTTTACATTTAACTCCCAAAACAGTCTGATGAGATAGTACTGCTAATTATCCCCCACTTTACACTGAGGAAAGAGGGCACAGAGAGATTGAGATTTTCCCAAGGTCAAACAACCCTACGAATGACAGAGCCATGATCCAAATGGATGCCACCTGCTTCTATAGCCTGCACTCTTAATCACTTCTCTCTGATACCATATTTTTCTATATCGGATCCAACCAAATATCTTCACGCTTTGAGGAAATTAGGTATTATCCACATGTGACTGAATAAGAATGCTCACTCACCAGCATTTTAATTTTGTTTTGTATAATTAAATACTGAGGATGAAAAATAGATATTTACCTTCACCACATGTTATTCTGCTATCAGACAAATATCCTTATTCTTAGGAAACTATAAAATTAAATTACTAGTTAATTCCTATTAAATAGAAAGGCTTATTTAATTGGAAAAAACAAGATAGATATGGTATATGTTGATCTCTAATCAGTTCCAAAATTTAAAAAATGAGTGAACAATTTTCATACTAATAAACTGCATGAAGAGCCAGAAGAACAAAGTGACAATCTCAAGAGAAACTGCAAGTATCCATCAGAGAAAGGTAGATATTGTGAGAGAACCAGTTTCCACATGTGCTTATGATGAACAATTTGCTGTCCTGCCAAAGTGAGTAGTATCCAGCCCTCAATACTGATAGCTTATAGCCAGCAATTTTAATGGCCATTCTAATTCTGGAGATTTCCTTTGGACATCTACTTCATCAGCAACACTTCACCAAGGAAGCAAGTCCAAGGTCACAGTGCAGGTCACTAGACAGCATTGCTGCATTATAATATTTTTTCAGAATCTCCATGAAAAGACATGCTCAGGGGTGGCTCCTATTAATGTTGAACAATAAATTCACAGTAAAAAATTCTGCATGAAGAGTGTGAGAGGAGCAGGGAAAACCAGAACATAGACTGTTTTGGCTTGACAGGCTAGATCAAAAACCATTACAAAAGCTGATCTCATACCTAAACTCTGAACTACAGATTTCTGGAATGTTTATAAAATAAGGAGAAAAGAAAATTATTCCATTCAGTTAAAAAAAAATTTTACTAAGAACTTGTTTGATGCTTTTAAGAAAACAAAACAATGACAAAACCCAAACAGGTGCTTCAGGAAAGGAATGAAATTACTCCTGTCTATTTCCGCCAAAATGACTAAAATTGATGGTTAGCCCCTTTCGAAAAACAAGCTCCTAATTCCCTCACTACTTATACTCTCATTTTAGTGTGTTCAAAACTGCTCATGGAGCCACCACCAGTGCTGACAATGTGAATCATGTAGGTTCTGATAACAGGCTTCCATTGTGGAAAAATGGATGTCACCTCCCTGACAAAAAGGCTCACGGAATAAATACTCAGAAAGACAAGAGGAGCTAACTATGTGGGGACCTACCATGCATAGGTAGAGTATGTGATGCTCTCAAATGGCGATGCCCTTAGAGTAAAAGGTCACAGTACCATATTTTGATGAAAGGTCTGAAGAGGCTGAAAGGATGGATATGATGGGGCAACCCCAAATGGGATGAGATTTGGGAACGCTGTGTAGCTAGGGAAGTGTATTATATCATAAGGCACCCGGAGGATTCTGGAAAGGGCTAGGAAAAATATGTGGAAGCAAAATAAGGCTATTAAAGAGGAACTTGGCTTCCTTCCCAATGTCACGAGGTGATAGCCCTCAGGGATCCAAGGAAAGTAGATCCCAGTGAAGAAGTAGCTTTGTTTCAGGTAGTGATCAGTGTTTCTCAGCAAGTGGTCTATGAACAGGTAACATCAGAATCACTTGTTTAAAATGCAGGTTCCTGGATTCCACCACCCAGTTGTGCTTTTGAAGTATCAAAAATACTGACGCTGTGTTGAGATAAATAAAACTGTGTAGCAAAGAGCAATGAAAAAGATATTCTAAAATAAAATTTGACAACTAACGGGAAATCGCAGAACAGTTTGAACCATGATGATGTGGAAAGAATATGAGAGTTGAATCATCTCAACTTTAAAAATCCTGTCACATTTTTGGCAGTGGCATATAACTCTTGGGACTAAAGCTGTGACAGATAGAGAGATAGGAAAAGAATAGCTAAAATGACTAAGTCAAGGTATAGAAAATGGGGGAAAAAAAGGTATCGGCATATATTAGCACTGTTGTGGAAGTGGAAATGTTAAGAATTTGCAAATTCCTGGATATAAGTAGGAAGAAAATTTAGAGAAATAAAGATAAAACCAAAATCCCATGCCTTGAAAGCAAAGGCAGATAAGGAAACTTACACATTTATTTGTCTTACAACATGCTTCTTACCACAGATATGAAAACAAATGTGCCATCTTTCTAATATGTGTGCATCTGCTTTTAGGATGATCAACTATGCCTTCTTTACTTAAACCAGGGGGTTGGTTGTCAAGTTAGGTAAACTGAAATAGGTCACCTGTGCTACTTCAGTGTGTTACATTTAGTTATAAACAAGGTTTTGGAAGAAGAATCTAGTCTAGGACTCTGGTTCAAAACAAATATAGGACTCAGAATTGTTCACATATTCCAGGACTTTATAGCTTTTTCAGTAATTTCTAACTCCTATCCCCTGATAACAATTCTAATTTCATTAAACTCATAGGTGAAAAAGTGAAGGCAATGTGGATGAGAATTAATGTTTACCAATGGTATTTATTGGGATTATAATTATAAACTCAGATTATTAATTTCATAACTCATCATAAATCATAGAAGTTTGAAATGCGAAGGAGTTTCAGCTATGATGTAGTTAAACCTCCTGATTTTAAAAGTGAAAAAATAATGTGGCTCTAGTCCATACACTGACATAGAAGAGAAGCTAGGACTAGGACCCAAGCCTTCTTGACAGCTGAGCCAATATTCTATAGAGGCAGTTTGTGAGGACCAAATGACAGACCTATGTTTTAGACATGGTCTCCAATTAATTCGCTTTTTGTCATCAGGCTCATCATCTAAGCTTTATGGGTCTTAGTTTTCTAAGATTGCTAAGGGTCACTGCAAATTTAATGGTCTATGGTTTTACGTTTTTACCTGTGTGAACAAAACCACGATTAGATTAGTATTTAACTGTGCTGGTGGTCACTATGGATATATACTTGCTGTCAACATTTTTAATTTAGAGAAGGAAAAGTGGGAATGTTAGAGAAAGAAATGCTCTCATGAGAAGCTAGATACTATAGTTCTATCAGAAGCATAATGAAATGAGCTGGGACCTTAAGATACTTTTTTTTAAACTCTTGTTGGGAGAAATAGGAATAGCAACCATTTAAAATTTACAAGCAGGTTTTTGTTTTGTTTTGTTTTGTTTTGTTTTTTGCCTTCTAAAGGGTGATAGATTTAAATTTAACTTAAAGGAAGATATGTCCTTTTGGCACAATGAAGAAAATGAAGAACACTCTCTGGACACCTAGTTTTATAAACATTTAGTAAATAATTTCCTCTGTAGTATAGAGTTTCTTTAAAATGTGGCTCCAAGTTATTAAAATACTGTCCATAAAGTTTCATTAGCTTGTCTTTGGACAGAGGAGAAATCCTGGAGATTATGTCTCCTAAGAAAAATGTTTCTTTCTGAAGTATATACTTATACTGCAATGTACTAGTTTATATTCTTTTTTTTTAAAAGATTTATTTATTTTATTACATATCTCCCCTCCTCCCCCCCCCCCCCCCCCCCCCCCCCCCCCCCCCCCCCCCCCCCCCCGCTGCAGCGACGCGCCGAGACTGGTCACTGCGCAGGCGTGGCTTTCCCCGCTTGTGGGCAGCTACTGCTTCTATTCACGGCCGGCTCTCAGTTCACGGGTGGCTGGCTGCGCTCCATTCGCGGGCGACCTGCCCTGCCCGTGGCGGCTTTGCCCTGTCCGTGGCAGCTTTTTGCCCTGCCCACGGCGGCTCTGGCCCGCCCATGGCGGCTTGCCATTCTCAAGGCGGTCTGCCCGCTAGGAGAGGTCCCCGGGAACCAAACCCAGGGCCTCCCATGTGGTATGCCGGCGCCCTATCCACTGGGCTATCCAGCCGGCCCCTAGTTTATATTCTTAAAGAGTAGATGGTCTTCCTTTTTGAGGAGCTATTGGCAGAATAAAGATTGTAGTCTAAAGAAAGAATGTGTTCTTCATCTTGTGCTATAAGACAGACTGTGTGGTAGATGGCTATATTAATGAGCCCAATGAATAACAGATCCCAGTATCCACATCCTTATGCAGTCACATATTGACATTGGACTTGGCCATGTGACTTGCTTTGTCCAATGGAACATCAGCAAGCATTGTGCTTTGGAATGCAGTATCTCTTGAGACACTGTAGTCTCCATTGAAGAAGCCCGGTCTAGCTATGTTGAAGATGAAAGTCCACGTAAAAAGAGATGCCAGCCATCCCAGTTTTCCCAGCTGAGTTTAGGCTCCAGCCAAATGACCACCTGAATAAAGGCACTTGAAAAAGTCTAGGCACAATCAACAGAATGACTTCCCAGCCAGAAAATTATGAGAAATAATAAATGGATATTGTTCAAACCATTGAGTTTTGGGTTGGTTTATCTCACAGTAATACATAATTGAAACAGTCAACTTGTGATGGGTTTCTCCTAAAGTTTAATATATGTATATTCCCATCATGAAGAAGCATGGGAAGAAGTCAATCCTAGCACAGCAAAGACTTTGGTAACAGTCTTTAAAATGGGCAAGAGTAAAAGAAATCTGATTATCGTTTGTCAGGATTTGGGCTTAATTGTGCTTAAACTAAAAGACAAATACCCAGCAAGCCCCTGGAGGTATCTTAAGGTTGACAAAAGATACCCAAAGTTACAGTCTTTTCCCATACCGGATGGTCATATAATAAATCAGGCTTAGTTTATCACCAGCATTCCAATACCAGACCTAGGGAGAAAAACTAGGTCTGGGTCACATGCATGGTTTCTAATATAGTGAATGTTTAGCCTACTTCATTATCACAAAATCAGAACAGCGATGTTTACTTTTTATTACAACCTTTTTTTCTATGTGCTTTATTATGGATGGTTTCTGTTGCTTTCTCATCAAGTTACTAACATTTTCTTCTGCAGGATCCAATATGTTGTTAACCTCATCCAGTATCTTTTTCTTTTCAGATTTTGTATTTTTTATCTTTGAGAGTTGAATTTAAGTTCCTTTTTATTTATTCTAATGCTCTGCTCATCATGTTCGTGTTTTCTTCTAGCTTCTGGAACATATTAAGATTACTTACAATAGCTGTTTAATGTCCTTGTCTCCTCATTCCATCTTCTCTATCATTTCTGGGTCCATTTGCATTAAATTTGAATTTTGCCCTGGTTATGGGTCATATTTTCCTGCCTTTTTTCATGCCTGATGATTTTTACTGGATGATGGAATTTTTTGGCATTGATTGTTACATTGTGGTACATTTCTTTGAATCTAGAGCACAGTTAATTTATGTAGAATAAGATAGATGTTTTAAAATCTCACTTTCAAGAGTTGTAAGGTGGTTTGAATGGCATGTAAAGAGCACTCTTTGGTCTAGAGCTAATTTAGTTCCCCTTCTGTGGATTCTATAATGCCTTGCTTATTAAGCAGACTTCCCACTATGGTTGGTAGAAACACGACAATTTCCAGTCCTCTACAAGCTCTGGAAATTGTTTAATTCACTTCTCTTTGGCTATTTTTCCTCTGGTCCCAAGCAGTTTCCTCTGATGTGTGCTTTGATCAGTATTTAGCCAAAAGCTTTTAGTAGACCTATCTCCCTTACTCTGCCCAAATTGTAGCTACACTGGTCTCCCCAAACTCTTATCTCTGTCTCTCAATTTGGCTCTGAGTTAGTCCTACTTGCACTACATCCTGGAATAAAGCAGGGAAAATTGTAGGTCTCACCTTGTTTGTTTCCTTTCTTTCAGGATCCAGTCCTGTGCTGTTTGTTGTCCAATGTCTAAAGAAACTTTGTCTTATATACTTTGTCCAGTATTCTAATTGTTTAAGGCAGGAGGGTTAATACAGAATCTAGTGCTCTAAATTGGCCAGAAGTACAAATGAGGCAATTCTTTTGTTTGTTGGATGTTTTTTTATTGTTTCTAAGAGGAGATTTTTCTAAATTTCAGAAGCTCATCTAAGGGAGAATAGCAGACTCCAGACTTTGTTGTTAGAAATGGAAGGAAAAGGCCTACCCCACTCTTGGGATAGAATAACCAAAGGAGACCATTGTCCTCAATCTCAAATCTAGAGCTGTATATCTGAAGACATCCTCAAAGAGGACGGTTGTGCCTGTAGATTGGTTCCCACACAACTGTCAGTCCCAGCAGAGGTAGCATCATGGTAGCACATATGAAAACAAGGGAGGGAACATCTTGTGAGCACGTGAAAGAAAACTCTTCAAGGACTAACAACAATACCAGGGCAACCCTTTGAGAGAGTCTAAGTTCTGCAATAAAGCAAGTGTATTGTGCCACTATAATAGGTTCATTTTTATGGGTTACAAAATAATAAATGGTCCTAACCTAGGAAAGATTTAAGTAGAATTTCCTTTGCAAAGAGTAATCTGCCATTCTCTCCCCATGAAGAAGTACAAATCAGGCAAAAGGGGCAGCCCAGTACTGCATAGAATTTAGCAGATGTGGTGATTTGAATTTATATGTACCCCAGAAAAAGAGGTTCTTAAATTTAATCCATCCCTGTGTGTGTGTAAACCCATTGTAAATAGGACCTTTTGATGAGGTTACTTTAGATATGGTATGTCCCACTTCGTTCAGGATGGCTCTTAATCTTATAACCGGGGTCCTTTATAAGAGAGTAAAATTCAGACACACAGAAAGCCACAGAAAAAAAGAAGCTGAACTGGAACCCAGAAGAGAAGGAAGCAGCCAGGAGACACTGCCATGTGCCTTACCATGACATATAGGAACCAAGGATCACCAGTAATCAGCCCCAGAACACCAGTATCCAGGGAAAAAGCATCACCTTGATGATGCCTTGATTTGGACATTTTCCCTGCTCAAAGCCATGAATGAATAAATTCCCATTGTTTAAACTGAACTGTTTTATGGTATTTTGCTGTTGAAGCCTAGGAAACTGAAATAGCAGGTTTATTAGTCAAGGTTCTCTAGGGAAACCAACAGGAGATACATGTAAGTATTATGATATTCTTATAAGAATTGTCACAGGCAACTGTGGGGTTGGGCAAATCCAAATTCTGTAGGGCAGGCAGCAAGCTGGAAACTCAGATGAAGGTTTTCAATGAATTTCTCATGGAAAGGTGGCTGTCTGAAGTAAAGATAGAAATTCTCTCTTCTGACTGTTGAAATCATCACTTCTCCTTTTAAAGCCTTTGACTGATTGGATGAGACTTCTATTATTGTTGAAGGCAACCTCCTCAGTTGATTGTAGATGTAATCAGCCATACCGGCAATCAACTTACTGATGATTTAAGTCATGAACTATCTTCACAATAACAATCAGGCCAATGCTTGCTTGACCAAACAACTGGAAACCATAACCTGGCCAAGTTGACACATGATGGTTATGGTTAATTAACCATCATAGTGTGTTAAGTGTATGCCTAGGTCCCTCCACCTTGTCGGCTTGAGAAGGAAAGTAAATGGATCTCTCTCTCTTTCCCTCTGTCTCTCTCTGTCTCCTCTTTCTTTCTCTCTCCCTCCCTCTCCCTCTCTGTTTCTCTCTCTCTCTCTCTCCCACCCTCCCCCCATCTCTCTCTCCCCCCTCCACCCTCTCTCCCTCTCCATCCTACTTTTCTTCCCTTTTTCTCTCCCCTCCCTTTCCTCCTTTCTCTCCTTTTTGCAACATATAAGTCCTAATAGGATATTCTGCACTAGGAAATTAAGTAATAATGTAATAATAAATGGTAGTAAGGTGATTTTCATTTTTTCTTGCATATTTCCAAATTTCCTTCTAAATATACACAAATGTGATTATAAAAATATTTTAAATGGAAACATACAAAAATGTTTTCTGCCAGGAAACTAGTTTAACTTGCTAATATAGAACAAGCATTAGATGCCTGTTTGATAAATGAGGAAAAGTGATAAAAGTATCCATGAGATTTTTAATTTTCAGTTTTAAGAAACACCAGCTCAAAACTTTCTATAACATGTGATATTATTGATATTCATAAAGTAATTGAACCTTTGCATAAACTAACCCAGTATCTCAGAATATAAAACTTAGCCAGTGCTAAGTTCAATTCCTAAAAATAACTTTAGAAATACCTTTCCAAGAGCAAGCTACTTTGGGTTAGATCTAAAAATTGAACTATGCCACTCTGGAGACACTTCTAAATGCATTTGCTATACAGAAGCTAGCTACCTACTAGAGTACAAGTTCCTAACAGTGTTTTCATCATTGTTATGCTGCCCCTTCACACACCACCACCCACATACATATTCGTTGTCATTCTAGGTGGATTGCATGTAGTAGTTCTTCAGTAAACATGCGTTAAATTGAAATTTTTCTCAGTATTAGATTAGGGGAATTATTTGATATAAAAATTCATTTTTAAAAATCCCTTAACAAACTTTGACACTGGCCTTAATTCTGTCCTAACAGAACTGCTCGGAACCATTTCCTTCATTCTTTTATTTATCACACTGTAGAGCAGTTGCCTTTTCATTTGTGTGCATCTCCACTAGAAGGTGAGTTCGTAAAGGCTGAAGAGCAGGTATGTCACTTCAACCACTGTCTGATACTTCCATGTACCTTCCAACTAGTGCTGTCTTCCCTCTTTCCTTCCTTCCTTCTTTCCCTCCTTCCTTCCTCCATTCACCCATTCAATAAATCCATAAAGCCCTCAAATATTTGAAAGACGGTTTTTACATTCTTTCTAAATCTTCTCTTCATTCAACTAAATATTTTCATTATCTTCTTTATCATTCTTCTTGTGGCATGTGCTCTAATCAACGCAAAGTAGAGGGATATTAAGAGGCCAGAGTCAGGGAGTATGGTGATAGGAAGAATTATTCCCTCTCTTTTTCTAAGCCCAAGCTACTATTATTACAACATGCACACTCATTCAGAACAAACAAATAAATAAATAAATAAATAAATAAATAAATAAATAAGCTTGTTCTGGGAACAATTTGTAAATAAAAAATACATTGAATATCTAATAATCTGGTAGAACAAACAACGGGAAAAATCTCTATATTACTGAAAAGTGTTTTAGAATGCATATATGCAATGCCATGAGAGCCAATTTTTGCCTATAAGTATTAGTTTACTTTTCTAAAATTTTAAAAATTTATCAACATTAAAACTCTACAGACCATGACTGTTTTCTGGAGATGAAAAATGACACCAGCAGATGCAGTATTATATTGTTCTAAGCTCCTATTTAGCACTTCATCGTTACATTGTGATTATCATTAAAATAAAAGGCAGGATGGAATACTAACTTGATAATGAGCCTTGATCTTTTAACTTCTCTACACATAATGACTACTGTGAGCCTGGTGATTTTCTACTAATGGTTCACTGGATTTAAAAAATAATAAGAAAAAGGCTGGGAACAAACACTGAAGCTGTGCCCTTAAGGATATTACATGGTCAACAATGTGGAAGGAATCAGGAGAAGGGGGACCATCACCCACACCTCCCAGAGCAATTGGAATTCTTAAAATGATTGCTCTGCCTTGTGAGGACTGCAGCCACCGGCTCCACACCAAAGATGAGAGTTCATTTTATTATTGTGCCGCTTTTCCTCCTATTAGACAATTAGCATTCACACCATCGACCCTGGATTTGCAGAAATAATCCCTCAAACATTTAGGCAGGCCTCCAGAAGAATCTCTAATGCTAATGGTTTGGCTTAGAGTCAGTGAAAGGTGATTTTTTTTGTTATGCAACAAGCTCCTGTCAAGTCATTTCAATTGCACTTCACCAAAATTGATGCACCTTGTGATTCATTTTTTAAAAGCTCTGTGGTTGACAAGCCCTCACTTGAACAAAGTCCCTTTCTAGATCACAGGGCCTTTCCACTAATGCCTGAAGTTGCATCTTTCTTCTTTGGTCTATATTACCTAGAGGATCCATTGCAAGCAAAAAGGAATTCACTTTAGCAAACCTTGTGACTTCTCTGAATCCATAGGGCCTTCCAGAAATAAAGGCTTTGTGCCATCTCATTATTTTCCTAGCCATGTGGATTCTCCATTAAGCAATTAAGAAATAAAGAGTTGTATTATCCTAGGGAAAAGAAGAATGCAGGGAAATGCTTCATAGAAAGAACAAATGTGAAAGTCAGAACTTCATGGCAAATTAGGCTTGCCTATGAGAAAATCCTAAATACTTAAAATGAGAGCCATGGAATTGAACCAGATATAAATAAACCTGGAAACTTTTCTGTCTCCCCACTCGCCTTCTGCATTCTGTTGCATTATTGACAGCCATTTGCTCTGCCCTTTTAGATACAGGGTTATGCTTTCTGCTTAGGAGCTATGGTCCTGTTTAATCTGATAGAAATCATTAAAGATTTTTGGGTTTTTTTCCCATTGTACAATTCAGTACTGGGCTGAAGTCTAGATAGGACATTTTGAAGCCCCGGAAGCCACTGAGACTGTTGCAGAAATCCGATCCTGAAAAAACCCAAACAGCACTCTGAGGAGCCGAGGAACAGTTTTATTATGCATGGGCCCAGAAAAGTCAGTCTCAAAAAAAATTCTGGGCCCAGAGCCTTGATTTTCATCAGTTCATATAGGGCTTTTACATAGGTACATTCTTAAGCAAGTGGGCGATCAAGATTTACAAAAGCGAGCATCAAGATTCACAAAAGCGAGCAGACTGCATAATAGGCAGGTGAGGTTTACCACCTGGTCAGAAGTATGCAGGCTTCAGTTATGCATATTGAGGCACCTGTGGGCATTCCTGAGCTGGCTGCATAATGGACAGGTGGGGTCTCCCACCTGGTCAGGAGTATGCAGGGTCCTGCTAACCGGAATGGAATGCAGGCTTCAGTTATGCATATTGAGACACAAGTGGGCATTCCTTATCAAGACAAGCAAGAGAAAATAAATTAAACTTTTATAAGACAGGTCAGAAATATAGTGATCAGATACTTGGGGATCTGAAATTTACAATAATTGCTGCTTTCCTGTCAAGTTATAGCTATTTGCAAAAGAAGCTATTGATGTAAATGAGATCTATTTTGGAAAAGAAAGGAAACTTCAGTCTGAAGCAGAGGAAGGTTGAATGGGGACGGGAGCCAGACAGCATGGTCTGTGCTGGGAGCCTTGGGACATGGGAGTTTTAAGTGCATCGATCTGGAGGCAACTGGAGTGTGACTTGGACTGTTCAGCATAAAGTCCTGAGTTCTTTCCGCCCCAGCTGGAAACATGGGCGGCTGGGTCCCGTTCCATGCGAGCGGGGCTGGGCAGTCCGAATCCTCACCAGTAGACCTGTGAGGTGGGGAATAAAACCTGACAGTGGGAAGGTTTTGACAGGGGGTGGAAAGGGGTTTCCTTTCTGTGGGTTTGGTCACCGGAACCCCCTAGCAATTTATGGGAGTGTATTAGCCGGCTGGAAGTGGTGCTGGGCTGAGGGGAGAGGCTAATCTGCTTAACAGCGGCACACGGACACAAGGGTCAGCAAAGGGCGGTCCCAGCCATTTTACAGCTCTGTGCTGAGTAATACAGTTTCAGCTACCCTGGTGGAGTCAGGCAGTGGGAAGTAATAGATAAGTCTCCACGAGCCTATTTGGGGTCCCCTCACAGGAGGGGGTGGTCTAGAAGAGGAGTTCTTTAAGGACCCTTAATACATCAAAAAATAGAAACATATTGACT
>PVKH010009606.1:5893-18828 GCA_004027955.1 Chaetophractus vellerosus
CTTCGCAGAGGGTTGAGCACCCTTGTGCACTGGGCAGAAGAATCGGTGCCCGGGTGGCTGAGAGGCTGTGGTGAGGGGAGGGGCCGACCCGCTTCCCACCTGTGAGAACCTCATTTGACATTGAAAGGCATTAATAACGGAAATAGATTGAGGGCAACACTGAAGTGCAAATCAGAAATAGCTCACACGGTGATGCTCTTGCACTAGAAGCAAAAACTATCCTGGGATCTAAAGAAATTACTTAAGAAGGAAACACTTTCTCTTCATTGAGCCTCAGTGAAGCTGCACTAGGAGAATTCCATGCACTATTTCATACTTCAGCTTAGAAAATGGAGTTGATTAAGTGGAAAGGAACTTTAAAAATGTGACAACGATGATGAGGTGATTAAAGGGTAAGGTTTTAGTAGCGAGATGTGGAGAATTGAAGATGTATGACTGAGGCACGATGTCAATGGGGGTATATGATAGCTGCCTATAAATACCCAATTAATTGCTTAACGTGGCAAAGGAGAAGAAACAGGCTTTAACCACCAAAAGAGAAACTCAAATTGAAGTATATTAGGGAAACAGTATTTGACAGTAAGGGTTATTTGACTGCCATCATATGGGAAATCAGTTGAGTTATTGGAATAAAAATTCAGGATGATACTTTTCTTCCTTATAATATCCGGGTGTCAACAGACATTTTAAAAAAGAATGCGTAGTTTTTCATGGTTTTAGGAGCATAAATGGAAGAATAGAGAAAATGTTTAATTTGCTACAGAGTATTGTGAGCTGCAGATAAAGCCTGGAAACGTTTTCTCTTAAGCTGAATTACAGCAATATCCTTGGTGGTAAGAATCATAAAAAATCTCTTCACTGTGTTACACTGTGTGTGGAGCTGCAGTTTGTAGCATAAACAATAATAAGGACAGTTACTGTAGGGGCACTTGGTAAAACTAATTAACGCTTAGTGAACATGACTATACATTTGTTGCTTTACATATACAGTATCCAATCATCATAGCAACACTCTGAGGGACATACGACTGTCCCTATTTTACAGATGAGCAAACCGAGCCTCGGAAAAATTAAATACCCAGAGCAAGGTAACACAAACAGTAACTTTCAGAGCCAGGATTTGCATTCAATTCTGAGTTATTCAACAATCCATGCCCTTTTATTGCGATGCTATGCTGCCTCCTGAAGGCATTTTGGATCATCACTTTTCTAAAGTTCAGGCCAATGGCTTAGTGTATATGAAGTCCTTCTGAGAGTGAGATGATTTGCTTGTGTTTGCGAGTGGGTGGTCACACACTTAACCCAGATATTACTCTGGCACAGCTTAAGCAAACAGCTTGCCCAAGGTTGCGCAGGGAATGAAGCAGGCAAGGCTAAAAGAGAGGGCGTTTGGCTCCAAGTTCTCAAGCATTTATAGCTGGTATATGGAGGAACACTGCCAGATCTCAAAAACAGCATCCAGATTTGATTATAACTTCTCTTTGTGGTCTTCGAAGCTTTCTGTTATTTCTTCCCTTGCCTCCTGGAGTTGAAATCTATTTTCCCATAAACAGAAATGATTCCTCCTTCTGAGCAATTCATTGTTGGTGGCATTGCAGAATGTCCCAGGAAGGGGGAAATGGGGCCAATTATAAAGGAGAAATTCCTCTTTGGCTTGCATTTTAAACGAAAATGCCAAAGCCACCAGCTGTTACAACAGCAGGCCTAGGGTAAAGCCCTGGGTTCCCAACTGTCCTACAGCGTACATACAGCAGGGGGAGATAATTCCAGGAGGCCTGATTAGTAGATGGGAAAAATATTTCCCAAAAGGTATTATCTGCATTCAGGAGTTTTACAGGAAATGTAGGAAATTTGGACGGTGGTAAAGTTGGTAAAATTTTTGTTTCAGTAAGAAGTTTCCAAATTATAGGCATGGAAGTGACAATTCAAATTCCGGCCATTCTCCATTAAATATTTTATCTCAGCTTACCATTGAGGAGTGGTTTCCTTGAAGCAAGAGAATGTAGATTGAAAAAAATTAATTTCACATTCCTATTTATGGGACATTTGAGACAAACAGCCCATCAGTGTTACCGTTACCTCATTCGCCTTTTTTAGCCATCAGGACTGGCTGCTTATGTGTTTTACATTCATGGGACGCATCTCAAATCTGAGGCATTCAGTCCCATAGCAGGACGCTAGCAGAGATGATATATATCATCTTGCTTGGCTATCTTTATAATGCTTTCTTCTTTTCCTTAAAAAATATATAAATGGTGTATTAGTACTGATGGAAAAACCAGATCTGACAGGAAGGTTAAAAAAAAAAAATTAAGTTACTTAAACAACTCTTCTGGAATCCTTCAAGAGAGTAGGGTGGGGTCGACTCTGAAACAAAACCCCTCTTTCTCCTCAGCATCCTGATGATTATATTTTAAAATGTAGCTTAATTTGAGCTGTTTTACTGCATTGAACTGGTTAAGGCATCTTCTCTGGCATCAGTCCCAGCAACAATAACCCCCATCCTATTTCCTCCTTTTGCCTCCTGGTATCCAAGGTGAGCTGACAATTTCCTGGACATGAGCAAGATGGCAGCTGGGACTCACACCCGACTTTCCAATGTAGGCCTCAGGTTAGAGCAGGGCGTTCTTTCTGAGGAAAGACTTTCTCCCTCGTGATGTTGGGGGCTCATCTTTCTCTATTATTCTAATTTTAGAGGTTATTTGTGCTTATGGTAGCCCAAGTTTAATCAGAATGACACCATAGTGTTTGTTGATTTTTTTTTTTGCCCATGAATAGAGGGTCCCCAAGTACACAGAAAGTGTGACAGTCTACTCCATATTTGGTATTTTAGATCCTGTAACAGTTTTCATTTAGTTACTTTCCCTTCATTTGTAGTGGATTACAGACAATTTTCTTTCTGATCTATTTTTTCTAAATCTTTAATTGTGGAAAATTTCCAGTTAGACCAATAAAAAGAACTGCCATTTAAACACATTTGTCCTTGAATCATATTAATACTTCTATAGCTCCCAATCAGAGGCTGCCATTTCGGGTTGAAATACCAAGATATTTTCTATGAAACTGGATTCTTTTCATTAAAACAAAACAAACCCAGCTTTCCTTGAAGATGATTCTTGGGCTATTTGTATTCAATCATCTTCCAAACTCCCTGCCCTGGGATTCACATGGTTTATAACAAATGCTTTCAAGGGAATGTAGTTTCAAAAAGAAAAAAAAAAACTGTGTATTTCTCCTGAAATAAGAAATAAACAAGTTACTCTTATGCCTTCAAGTCATTTACTTGACTCCAAGGACTTCAGAATTCATAGAGCAAAAAGAGAAATTTGAAACTGCTTTATCAATGAAATTACCTTTGTCCTTATTTAAGGGGTATAAGAGATAATAACGGAGAGGACTAAATGATGAGAGGAAGTCTGTTTTAGTAAAATGGTACATGAAGGGGAAAAAAATGCAGATCATGAGTGAAAAAAATAGAAGGAGTGTTCATATTTGGGAGGTGTCTGAAATGGTCCAAATCTATCCCTCCAGTGCAATCAGTACACCTTCTCTTAAACCCAGGGAAATCCTCTGACAACGAGGCCTCTTCCTGTGCTTTCCCTGAATATCAAACATCACCCTCTAAATTTTCAGTCATGTATTTTCTTTGGACTGTTCTTCTTTACCCTTATTAAATACTTCACATATATGAAAGGAAATGTCAGCATTTAACCTGTCGTATGAAGTGGGAAAAGGAAAAAGTTCATTTTGGTGCTCATTTACTTAAACACAATGGAACTCTGTTATAAAATAATTTTTATTCTTACATTCCAATATAATATGGTTGAAACCATCATCCCCTAAAAAGGGTAGAAAAAGCTATATATATATGTAATCCATATACAAATTTGGTGTCAGTACTAGTATCATAACAAAAGTCAAACTTCTATCTTTATATATAAGTATATTTAGGTATTTTCCTATCTAAATTCCTGCAAATCCCAAAGCCAATTTGAAATGTAAATCAAACATCAGTTAGTGAGAACCTTTGAAACAAATCTTTTCTCCCCCGACAACACTTGATTAGGGTGAATATAGATAATTGCTGGATAATTTGAAAATTAGGCAATTTTAGACTTTAGTAGATACGCATATTTTTAGTATAAGCAGCCCAATCCTATCATCCTGGCCTATATATGCGATTTTAGGTGTATGTGTGTTTATGTGATTTGTATGTACCACACCAGTGCATGGTGTTACTAATAGGGTGGTTTATGGGAACCCTGTATTTCATGCATGATTTTTCTGTAAAACCATAACTTCTCTAATAAAAATATATAAATAAATAAAACATCACAGCAAATATTTTAAGTATGCTACACATGTGAGATGTAAAATGGAAATGGAAAATTTAGTGATTTGGGATTGGAAGCAATGGATTGCCTAGGCATAGAACCTGGAGTACACATTTAAGGAGATCTTATTTTGATGATGATGATTATATGACAACAATAGCTCTACATTTAGCCTAAGAAATGTTTGACTATGTATTGTCTGGCTTATTTATTTATTAGGTGCTTTTGGAAATGTTCCCATGAGTGAAGACCTTTAAGCCTATCTTTTGTAAAGAAAAGTTACACTAAAAACAAATAGTCTGTAGAAATTGGCCTCCTGATTTTTTTTTTTAAACATAGGTGGTCTCATCACAGAATTTTCTAAAAAATGTTATAATGTTAAATCCAGTACTTGAAAAAACTCTCCTTATAGACTTCCATACCAAAAGATATAGGATGTAAATTATGTGATGTAGAAGAAAACATGCCTAAACCTGAGCATTAGAAAAACTATTTTAATTGAGCGTTTTGCAAAATGCCACTGGGCAAAAGGATCTCCTATGGGAGCTCCAGGTCTCATCTCAAGCCACAGAGGAGAATGGTAGGGTTAGTTACCCTAGCAGGGTGGATCAGGCCATGGATGTGAGACTTAGAACTGAACATATCCACTGGTGTGAGTCAGAGGATGACAGATCAATTACCTGTGGGCAATGGATAGAATTCTGATTAGTTATGGGTGGGAGGGATGGGAGGCACAGGACATGGTAAATCACAGAATCTTAGCAAATAGGTATGCGGTAGACTTGAGGTAAATCCTTCCACATAACAAGGCCTTGGCAGAACTTGATTTCTGGAAGAAGGAAGAAAAAGGCAAGAACAAGATAAAACCATTAATTTTCCCGTATCCTGGAAGGACAAGGCTACCAGACTGAGCCCAAGGGAAAAAGATAGAACCTACTTTCCAAAACTTGATCAAAGTGTTGTAATTAGTTTCTAAGCAAGGCCCGGTGTGATGGTTGCCCTCATGGTAAGGACTGGACTTGCCCACCCTGAGACATCTGAGCTTTGGTCAAGAGCTCTTCATACTCCCTCAGCATTCCAGGCACTGCAGATGTGGGCCTCAAAGCCTTAGCTCTGAGAAGTAGGGGCAGAGTAATAAGGGGCAGAAAATCAAGCAGAATATTACCCTGAGGTTTTCAGCTCAAGTGTTGGGGCATCTTTCTTTCTGTGTTAGGCAGATGAGATTCTGTAAGTAGTGGCTTCACGTGGCTTAACGACTTATTTCTCAGAGCTTCTGTGCTTTAGTGGAAGAGGCAGTAACTGTTCCAGGAAGAATCTGAACAGCCAATCTAGAATATTTCCTGTTCTCTTGGAGAACTTCCCAGGAGTTCCTTGGAGGCCTCTATGGCACCATAGACTCTTCATCTCTGTGATGGACATCAGGGTGATGTGTCAACTTCCCCAGGCTACCTGTGGAAGTCACCTTTTGACCTGGGGTCAAGGCCACCCAGGAATCTGCTTATTTTATTTAGATAACTACATGCCAATCACAGATACTTACTTTAAACAACAGACCACAGACCCGCCCTATCTTTCTATCATTATTTCTAAGAATAAGGTATGTTCAACATGACCAAGACCAAGATTGCTTTTATCATTGGTATAAAGACATTGGCCACCAGAGGTTCTGTGGGGAGGGAGAGGGAAGAATAGGTAGAACATGGGGGCATTTTTGGGACATTGGAATTGTCCTGCATGACATGCAATGACAGATACAGGCCATTATACATTTTGTTATAACCTTTAAAATTGTGCAGGGCAAAGTGTAAACTATAATGAAAACTGTAGTCTTCAATATGTGTTCGTCAGTTGTTTACAAATGTACCACATTAATGAATGATGTTGTTGATGTGGGAAAGTGTGGGAGGGGGAGGGGGTAGGTAATATGGAAATCCCCTGTATTTTTTATGTAACACTTATATAATCTAAAGCTTCTTTAAAATAAAAAAAATGTAAGAAGGATATTTGCTTTGACAATCATGCTTGATGCTTAAAAATTGAGTGTTGTGTCTGCCATATTGCAATACAAGTGTCTTTGTGTTATGATTGATTCTACTTGGCATGCACATGTAATATGTTTATGCCCTTCCTTTTACTGTGTAAACACATAATCAGGTATTCATACAAACATCAGTACCCTGATTATCAGACTATTGCCTTCAGATATGTTCACCATCTTTTGATGAAGGGAGGTGTATATATGATAAATTGTTATTTAAGGAGAGAGTAACCAGCAGAGTGAAGAATCTTTAAAGCATGTCCTACACTGGGCATGTTTATTAATAGGAGAAGACTTGGATACAACGGTCAATGTAGAGAGGAATATACCTTCAGAGGATGGACCTGAGACCATTAGTTAGATATTAGAGTAAAGGGAATTGGGCCTCAATTTAAGGACAGATTTTTTTTATATGTGGAACAATAAGGAAAAATAAGGTGGGGGGAGATATTGATCTTCCTGGTGAGATGGTGAACATTGCAGAACCAATAGAGTTCAACCAAAGTTTAGAGTGGGTGAGAACTTAACAGGGATATTATATTTAAGAGTAGAATGGAGAAGTGACCTAAATGCTTTTAAAGTTAGGGGCTGAGTACAATCAAAATTCAAATTTCCTATGCCTTAATCTCGGATGTTACCTGATTCCCTGCTGTGGTTGGCTGAATAATGGTCCCACAAATCTGCCTACACCGTAATTCCCAGAACCTGTGAATGTCACCTCATATGGCTAAATGGACTTGCCAGATGTGATTAAGTTAAGGATTTTGAGATAGGGGGTTATCCGGGATTGGCCAAGTGGGCCTAATTCAATAATCATAATGATCTTAATAAGAGGAACATAGGGAGAGTCAAAGGAAAAGAAGATGTGATGATAGAGGCAGAGACTGGAGTGATATACTCTGAAGATGGAGAAAGGGGCCATAAGGCAAGGAATGCTGGTAGCTATGAGAGGATGAAAAAGCCGAGGCAACGGATTCTCCCCTCAGAGCCTCCCTGAGGAACTAGACCTGCCAACAACTGACTATAGCCCTGTGAAATTTCTGACTTTAGTTCTGTGAAATTTCAGACTTTTGACCTCTGGAACTACCAGAGATTAAATTTGTGTTGCATTAAACCACTGAGTTTTGGTAATTTTTTTACAGCCAACAACAGGAACCCAATATACCCGCCTCTCTCTAAACTCTGTCTGGAATTTTATTTGCGCCCCAAAGAAGGGGAGGATTTGCCTTTCTAAAAATCAGTGGAAGAAGAAAAGGGATATTAATGGCCAACAAACCAATAGTGCTGCAACATCATTTAAGACCCAGGTCATGTAGTCCCTACTTTAAGAAGACTTTCCTGGTCCTTCTGACTGAATTAGTTACCCCTCCTCTCTGCTCCAAGCCTCATGTGGATGCCTTTCCTTGCTGTGCCAAATGTCTTTGTTACCGTGGCTGTCTCTTCCCCTGGACTGTGAGCAATTTGAGGCAAGAGCTCTGCTTTTAATTACCGCATTGCCTAGTACAATAGCTATTAAAATTAATTTATATTAAATTCGATATTTTAGATTATATATGTTAATATTGATATTTGAGCAGCTATTTTAATTTAATGTTTACTGTGTTTTGTTTGGTTAGAAGAGTTTTATGGAAATACCTAGGGAATTAATAGTTTAGCCAAATATATAGCAAATGTAGCATATAATTCTGCACGTAGCAAGACACATTCAGAATCCTTCCCATACTCTCATCCTCACCTTTCTCTGTAAAGATTGTTTAGAAAAAAATGGATTTGAGGCAGTGTATGTTAATTTAACCCATTAAAATGTAGCAGATTGCATGTGGACTGCAATCATTATCTATGCAAGCAGATTACATAGATAACTATAAAGTTATCAGGTTGACTAATAGTCAAATTAAATATTAAAAATCTATTGAGTAATAAAACATAATTTCTTTTCTAGCAATTTTTTTTCTAATATGTTCTTTTCTATAATGTATTTTAACAGTGCCATGAAGCTATCGATACTGGAATTAAGTATTGTGGTTCAGGGAAATCCGGAATTTTTTAGCACTCTTTAAGTTCAAGCTATTAATTTTATCATAATAAGATTAATTTAAGATTAGATGAGGAATAAAAGTATATTTATTATTCATAGTATTTTCAATGTGTAGGTCTTCCATTTTTCTAAAGGTTACTCTTGATAATTACATAACAGATATTTTTTGTGTCTTCCAAAGAAATAAAATAAATGAGACTCAAAAGGAAATATAATAAAAGAGACATGATCTCTACTGAGACACTTACAATCTAGTAGGGAAGAGAAATTACATTAAAAATTGTAATGTGGAAGCCCCCTCTCAATTAGAGGTGGAGTGGGAATCACCATCCCAGAATCCTCAGGATTGGGGAATAAAATATGGACTAGAGTGGACTTACTGGTATTCTACTATAGACTTACTGTGATTCTAGCAATGAAAGAAATTATATCATTGATGTGGAGACAGTGGCCACTGGAGGTGCTGAAGGCGGGAAAAAGAGGTGTAATATGGGGACATTTTCGAGACTGGAATTGTCCTGAAAGACATTGCAATGACATATACAGGCCATTATATAGCCTGCCATAACCTACAGAATTGAGTGGGAGAGAGTGTAAACTACAATGTAAACTATTGCCACTATGCTTAGTGGCAGTGCTCCCAAATATGTTCATCAATTGCAATGAAAGTACCACACTAATGAACGAAGTTTTTAATGTGGGGAAATGTGGGAGGTGTGGGGAGTGGGGCATATGGGAATCCCTTATAAAAATAAAAAATGTATTAAAAAATAAAAATTGCAATGTGTTACAGTTGCTATTTATTGAGGTTAACTGAGTGAATGCATGAATGGCCATAAGAACTGGGAAGATCATATTTTCAGAGTATTCTATGGAATACTTTTGTGAATACCATTTCATATTTTCCCACCACCCTCAATCTCAAGAATTGCTTGAGGACTGTTAATCAGTATGGAATTTTTCACCTTCCTCCTTAGAACCAGGGTGATCATATATGTTCCAGTTTTTCTGGTATAGTCCAGACTTACGTTTGTTGTCCCAGCATAATTATTAATAGTGTCCCGATTCCTTCCCCTGAAGTATCACAGTTGAGATAATTAAACAGCCAGCCTTATAGCCTGCTCTTTATCCTTAGCAGTATATATTTTTCCTCTCTTCTCCCTTCTCCTTTACTTTCTACACCAAAAGCATGTGAGAGTGGGAAAAAAAGTAAATTATTCTCCTCAAAATTCAGTTTCTGGCTTCAGGTCCCATATACCTGTTACCAACTGCTGAATTTCAGCCCATGTGCAAGTCTTGCAGATTGATTCAAGCACCTTTGGTTTATAGATAAAAGCCTTTTCTTTGGATGAGAACATGGTTGTAGTTTAAAAAAAAAAAAAGACAGATTCCCATGTTTGAGCTCAGCAGCACTTTTAAATTACTGTGGGTTTCAGCAGAAGGTATATATGCTTTCTCAAGTTAAATAATTTTTCTCCTGAAGGAATGAGTTGTTCCTGTTGTATGGATACATAGATCGATAGACTGATAGGTAGATAGATGATGGATAGATAGATAGATAGATGATAGATGATAGATAGATAATAGATAGACACGGATGGATAGATGAAAGGTAAATAGATAATAGATGATAGACTGATAGATCGATAGATTGATTGATAAATGATAGATAATCAATTACTAGAACTTATCCTTCTAAGTGCCAATCCCTTTGAAATGTTGTCCTTATTTGACTTTAATGACTTAAATACTTTCCTGGCTTTCTTAATTAATGTGGATTGAATACAATGAAAACTTTTCTGTTTTTGTAATCTTTAGGAATTTTAAGTGTTGTTTTATTTTATAATAAGTGATGCCTTCATGGACTACTGAGGTATATGGGTTGTTTGAACTTATGCTATTATTTTTGAATTAGTGTCTTTTTTCTTTTTAGTTTATGTTATTGTATCATATTCTTCTCAGTGTGTTATCTCTTCCTCACGTATGATTTGTTTCTTACAATCTGCTGTGGGCTAAAAAACAACATCACTATAGCAAAAAGAATGGTGAATAAAATCAAGGTTCTAAATGATTAGAAACTCTCCTACGAGGAAAATATAGGAGATTTTATGACATCATTTTTGGCTGCACAGATACTTTTTTTGTTTGCTTTCTGCCTATGTTCCAAATAGTTGAGTTTGCAGAATAGTTCACCTCTAGATAAGTAAAGTGTTTTTGTAATTCCATTTGAAAATTCGTGTGGAAAATTAGGGTGTGCACCCCCATGGAGAAAGCAAGGGTCAAGTAATTCATTCCTGAAGCTGTGCGGTCATAAAGATTCACATACCGGGCTCAGAACTAGTGTTAACCAATCAAATTGCTCCCAGAGGGGTGCTCACTTCCTAGGTCAACTCTTAAAACTCTCCACATAGTCATTTCAGGCTTCCAAATACTTGCTTGGTGAATGGACAGAGAAACAGGAAATCAGAGTGAAAATGGATGCTATAAATCTGTTTTGTACAGAAATGTGTTGAACAACTTTTAGTGAGGGCAAATGCACTACATCGGATTTTAAGATTCCACAATACTGCCTAATTCATTTGGGAAACTAAGTCTTCCTTTTGTTACATTTCTTTCTTTCCTTAATTTAAGACTCAGAAAAATGTGTATAAAGCTTGTGATTATTTCAGAGTTGTGGATGTCGGTCTTGCTTCCCTTTTATCAAGGTTAAAAAACAATCCCTCTAAGAGGTCATAGGGAAGATATGCAATTCTGTAAAGAATTTTTTCTGTTCTAGAGAAAACCAAAAAGTTACTATTGCCTTTAAAAGTAGCAGGCAAAACTAAAACTAAAATATTTTCTCTGATAAACATAAAAGAGATCTTAGTAAGTACCATAATACATTCATATCTCTTGTTTTCCCTTTAGTGATAGATGTTAAAATGAATCCCAAAAAGTTTCCAGGCGGTAGTGTCCCAGGAATTTAATCTATCATTTTCTCATTACTCATTGTGCAATTTTTGCTACATTTTGTTTTTTAGATGCTCACTTAGTACCTGCTAGGCCAAAGACACTGTCCCTTGCAGGAATGCAATTACATTTCCTAACAGAGCTATTTCTGGTACTGATGACATCTGTGTACAGTTTATAAAGCTTTAAAAAGACTTATGGGTTTTGATTATATGTTAGTTTTCTCCCCCAAGTTTCATATTTTCAATCTACCCTAAACACAGCAACTGTGAAATATACTGACTAAGGCATTTTGGCAAAAAACCCAAATTCATCTAAACATCAAGATATAATGGATCTTGAGTTTTTATGGCCATTAGTGCTCTCCCACTGGTAATATTTAGTTGGCAATAAAAAGGGGGAAAAGTTAAGTAAAATGATTCACATCCTTTTAATGGTAAAACAACAACAACAAAAACTTCTAAATGGGACAACATGCTTGTTATTGGGAAGTGTTCATTTCACAGTAGGATTTAGGACTTATTTCTGGTGCCTGCTTACCATACCATGCAACTTCAACTGTGGTATTATCGGGGTTTGTTTCTGCACAGAAGGAATAAAAAAAAAAACACCAAACTTATTTATACGAGCCATAAAAGTTGCCTAGACTTATCTGAAGATTTTGAAAGATAAATCTGCCTTACCATCTGTTACCATAAATGTAGCTTGCCCAAAAGAATGTGGTCTTAAAGGCCAATGTAGGGTAATGAGTTTAGTTCATAAAAAGACAATATCCTTGGTCCAGTAAACCTACCCTGACTTAGAAATAGATGCATTTTATTTCTGGCCTCGGCCACTGATGTAGACATAAGGAGACAGAGTCCCAGTTTCTCTACTGGAAAAAGCAAACATCCACAAGGATTGTCAGTTAATAATACTAAGAAGTGTACTATTAAACTAATAATTAATACGTATTGAGTGCTTGTTGTTTGTCAGACACTGCATCAGTTGCTTTACCTACACTATTTAAAAATATTCATCGGATTTACAAGGTAGTCATTATTTTCTCTATTTTACAGATTAGAAAACCAAGGTTCATATAGATTGGGGACATGCTTAAGGCTACACAGCTGGTGAGAGGTAGGGCTACTGTTCAATTGAAATAAAGTCTGACTCTAAACTCAGTTCACTGAATCACTGTTTAGCTTTGCTTCCCCAGAAGAGAGGATCTGACCTGATTTTAGCTGACTGTATTTTATGCCTTTTATAGGGTAGACCCAAGATATTAAACTGTCCCTGGCTTAAGTGTAAAGTGAATAAATTATTTCTGCACTTTATCTCTTTCCATGGAAGCATAAATAGGTACAGTCTTCCAAACGCCTTTAAAGAAAAGGCAACATAAAAATCAAGACAGCATTTCAGGTGAGAGGTAGCCCCTTGAAACATGTTTTGAACACAGATCAGGCTTTCAGAATTGTGATTGTTTGAAGCTGAATGTACCACAGAAAAACATGTACATAAATTTAATCCATTTCTGTACATGTAAACCCATTGTAAAGAGGACTTTTAAAAAATTTTATTTTATTTTTTAAGATTT